>JAUZND010004865.1:19563-32122 GCA_034780555.1 Coelogynopora nodosa
ACTAATATTTAACGTATATTAACTACTACTTAACTAATATTTACTAAAAGTTAACTAATATTAATTTTACAAATATTTAACAAATGTTTACTTATATTTAACTAATATTTAGTCATAATCAACTCTTATTTTCTAATATTAAACAAATATTTGCTAATATTGAACAATGAATTATTCAACTACTTAATTATTATAATTATAACACTATTATTGTTGCTACTAAGTTATTAATTAACTTTGTTTTGCTCATATATATTAAATTCATAACAACAAAATAGTTTTTCGATACATCTCTTTAAATATTTTCAATAATTGTGCTCCCATATATCCCGTGCCTGCGCAGTGTATTGCTCATATGAATGAACAAATACTTATGATATACATGTGTCTTATCACTGTTTCCAGATTCAATTTTAATCTATGAAAAACTGGATTTCCGACATTCGTTGTGAACGACTTCAATCCAATTAAAAATATGACATTGTGCTACAATTATTTTAGTTCGGAACTATTTTCCCCATCTTCTTCAACAAATATACTTCTACTCAACAGGCGTCAACATGGGGTTGCAAAGCCTATCATTTAACCTGCATTATTGGAACACTTATTATTGCAATTTTACACTTCACTAAAATGTACATTTCAAAATTTGGGATTGTAATAAGAACAGTTTTAAGTGTTAAATATATATACATACTATTTGGTACAGACTATAAAATAGAATTGTACTACGTACACTTTATATGTTTAAAGTTAAATTCGCTTAATATAAATGTATTACATTGTTGTGTGTTTTGTCATAATAATAAGTATATTAATTTACTATAGTCAAAACTTTTATTATTTCATTTAAAAAAGCTGTCTCTGAAGTAATTTGAGGATGTTCCAGCTATCTTCACGCGTCTCGCGCGAGGACACTTTCACTTCAACTGAAAAAAATTCAAATAGTACAATTTGCTAAAATGGTCAAAAACAATGATTGAGTACATTGATTTTACATACAATCTTATTTCAGACACATCTACATTAATTGTATCAATTTGGAACATGTGTAATATATTATTTGGAACATCAAAACAGCATGGGCAAGAAATAAACAAATGATGATTTTAAAAGCCTTTAAATGCATTTTTCATGATAAAAATCAAACAATTTCAGCGCTAGGCGCTCATTTAGAGGCTCAGCTGTCCACCTCGCCATGGACACCCAGAAGATTGGACTATGCGTCCTGGCTCGCGATGCCTCTATTCTGTAATCCTTAATCCGTCCCTGGCAAATAATTGCCTAATACATTTCATTAAACCCTAATTAATTAATATTGACTTAATTATAATATGAACGTCAACAACATGTTCTATGTTATTATTAAGAAATTATTGAACATTTTAAACATTGTTTAACTTAGGAATTTACCGAAAACTGAATAAATTTTATTAAAGAATTTGTAATTATACGTTACTGTAAAACGCAAGACTTATACAACATAACTAGTTTAAAGTTTCATGTTCAGTTGATGTAATATATAGCAGGGGCGCCTGAAGCTTTCAAAAAGTGGCGGGACAAGATAAACGATTCCGAATAGATTAATCACTGCCCTTTACGTGTTTCGCATGGGGCGTTAGATATTTAGGAGTGTATTTATAGATAAGGTTACGGGGGTTCCCAAATTAGTAGAAGGCACTAATGAGACACTGGCGTCTGGAAAAAAGTAATTTATTTCATAGAAAAAAAAGTGTATTAAGAGCGGGTATCAATAACACATTAGCATTCTAAACCGTTTATAGTTATTCATATTGTAAAAATATTGGGGGCGGAATATATGTATTAAAAATTGTATACCACATTATCTAAACCGCTATAAAATAAAAGTCTAAACAGCTTGCTGAAATTTTCATTTAAAATGTACAATTTCATCACACATTCCCGTTTTTAGAAGTGGCATTTGTGGCAGGACTAACAAGTAACAAACGAGCGACTACAACATAACAACTTGTTTAATCAAGTTTAGATTTGTCTTCGTTGTTTGTTTCAGAAAATCGTAGACATCTTTGAAGCTCCATTGCTCACATTCTCGATTTTCTCATCCACTGTTTTGCCACGAATAGACCCAATCAGTATTGATTCAAAATGTGTGTAAGATTCATATCCTTGTTGAGAAAAGCGCTTTTTTATAGAATTATAGTAATAATTCTAAATAAGTAAAAGGTAGTAATTTCAGATAAAACGTTTTAAGATAATGATCATGTAACAATACTAATAAAATTTAAAGTAATAATGTCAATTTCACATAATGTTATATCCCCCCTAGTCCAATGACACATTAGCAGAAGTAAATCAGAGGACTCATTTGTTCACCCACTATCCAGATTCTAGCTTATAGGTCTTGGGTGTTCTGTGGAATTCGTCTTGCGATATGGAATGGTGACTCTGTAGAAAAGGTTTCTAGTTTGCAGAACTTGTTCAGAGGTAACAAATCAACAGTCCTGCGAGGTGATCTATCATGTTTGCGAGTACCCACCATTCGATGACACCATGTGACAGGTTCGCCATAGGGTACACGTTCAATGACTCCTAGAGCCTCATCTCTCAGGATGTCTTCATAAACACGTTTCTGCCGAAAGAGAGGGATGTCAGCAAGAGTATGACATGTCAAACAGTATTATAATATTATATAATAATGAATATAATATAGATTATATGGAAGAGCAGTATTTATATACGAATGATAGAACATGTACGCAGAATTTTATAAGGCAATCATTTCTGATCAAATATACATCAAAATGCATATCAACCATGTAATAATATTCATAAAATGTAAAATAATAATATCAATATCACAAAATGTGTATTTGTCGTCATGGAGGTAGTCAGATTCTTGTTGGCCTTCTTCGTTACGTGCTGGTCTTCTCTTCTTTCTCGTTAAAGTTGCATTTTCAAAAAACGGTGACTCTTTTCTTTTTGAAACCAATGTGAAGAAGTTTTCAAAAACTGAATAAGTTCTGATTAACTCCAATGTTTGAACTGTTTTCTCCATAAGATGTTGACTATAGACAAAATTCATGTTGATATGTTGTAATGTTCTGGTTCGTTAAAAATTACATTTTTGGTTTGCTTCCTTTTTTATTTTAACATGCTCATTCAAGTTATCGATCTAATTTGCTTCTGTTCATTTTCAACAAGAAGAGCTTGCTTTTAGTTGGTCGAGCGATTGGAATTTTTAATTGGGGAAGAGCAATATTTTACTTTACTACTAATAACATGGGCGTTAACAATTTATGGAAAACGGTAGTTCTTTCAACTAATAGACTGTAACTCATGAACTGAATAATTAAAATAATTTATTAAAATGCAAACAAAGGCGTAACCGAGTGGGTGCCGATTTCTTCAAGAGATGCCTTGAGAAGCTACAAACACCCCTTGAATCCTTATACAATTTCCCCGACTAATACGCCATTTTAGACTCGTTCATAGCAATTTTGCGAATGGTCCCATTTTTTGCCTGGTACGCCTTTTTAAACTCGGGCACGTCAGGAAGTAAATTAATTTTTTCATTATATTATTCTACGCTTATATAATTTTTTTAGTGAAACGCACGCATCATTTATCAGTTAAAAATATTTAACACTTTAATGAAAAATGAACCTAAATTGTTTAATTAATTTTTTTACTAATTTAATTTTGTTGAACATTATTAAATATGTATAATTCAACAATTTAGATTAGTATTTTAAATTAACTTGTTTTATAAATGTTGTCCATGATCATTATACAATAGGTACATACTTTTTCTACATAAAAATGAATGCTTGAATTTCTATGCTTCAAGCGCTTGTCTCCTCTTTGGCTATATAATGAACCTGTATTCATCAATTATAGATAATAAGGTATAATACATTTAATAAATTAAAAATAAAAATTTAGTTTAAATTCAAGCACATTTAAATTCCTACACACAACTAAATAGAAGTGAAGTACTTTAAAATATTCGAGAGAGAAGGTTAGTTTATATAGCAGTTATAATGTTACACATAGATTTATACATTACTAATGTATTACTAAATATTATATTAGTAATGAATTATTTTTCATGGATTGACTCAGGCATTATTATAGGATATTAAAAAATCTGGGTAACCGACCAAAACAATATTTTTGAATTAAATTAATTTTTTGGAAGTATAATTTTAAAAAAATTATTTGTAATCAAAGCAGTTACATATACAAACGGTATTCTGATATCTTCAAAAAATATATCTGTAGATAAGTCTGTAAATTTAAATAAGTTAACTTAAATAATAAATTCTTATAATATGATAAATTAAATTTATCAAATCGAAATAATGCGACAATACAGGCTTTGTTATTATATGTTTTTATGTACTAAAAATGTATTTAAAAAACTTTGCGAATTACAAATATTTATTGTACCTATAATGGATTTTAAAGGGATGAATTTGCGATTTAAAGTTTTCGTTTAATTTGTTGGTGCATAAAATAATTCAGGTTGTTTTCACCTTAAATAGTTAAATCATCTAAAATATGGTAAGAATAAATGTTTTAAAAATTAATATTATTAATAATAAATTAACAATAATTTTCATTACTTTAGGGAGGAGGGCATCAAAATTGCCATAATTCATCCCTTTTATAAAATTGGTCACAGTTACGATTGTGAATAATCGGCTTATTGGAACCAAATAATTAACCAGTTAGTAATCTATCAATTTACACTTCAGAAGGCTTTATTTACATAAGCAATGAATAAGATGGATTTTTTGACCAAGTTAAATCTCAGTTTGAAGAAAAAGAAAGAAAATGAAAGCATGGTGAGGACTCGACCAATTGTTCGAAGTGTTCAACCAGAGCATGTCAAAGCATACATGCTTTCAATAGCAGTTCATTATTGTTATTCATGGTAAGATTTTATGAAAAAATGGTAATGTTATTTTTCGGTATTTAATAATAATTATTTTGAATTTGGACACTATTTATTTATGATCCTATAAGTATGAGTATGACCTACCTTAACCTGGGCCTGCCTGGGGCTGGAGCAGCTGATCATATTACCTTATTCAATTATTTGAAATACCATTTAACTTTAATGAAATATTTTATTTATATTATCTCATATTAAATGTGGTATATGGATATGGTTATTATATTTATATATTTTTTAATATAGGGATGAATCTCTTTATATTTCAAACATTTTATTTTAAAAAGTCTCCATACCCATATTATGCCAATTTATGGCATGCAAGCTCTCCTTATTGGCTTTTATAAATTTTCTGGTAAAATGTATAAAATAATATTTATCTATATATTCATAAATTATAAATGCCAGTTGAACCAGCTTTTAAAAATATGTAATTACAATGAAGACCAATGTAATACAAACAATCTGCTATAACTTATAGCAGCATTCATGAAGTAATACATTATTACAGTACTAATATTTTCACATTAATTTTGTATCTCTATAATATGTGTTTCACATATTCTTATAGTTGTATTTAGAGTACTTTTATTATATATTATAGATTTATCATTATTATGATAATTTTTCCCCACAATAACTTTTATATATAGTCATCATTTTCATCATAGTTATTATATTTACCACTGTGTTATAAAAACATTAAAACATTATTCAGCAGTTTAGAAATTGTTTGAAAGTTTTGGATATAGCTTACATTTATTCTTATAAAATTTTTATATTTAGTGACTATAATATTTTATTACAAATTATTCTGTTAAATAAATAATAATTTAGAATATATTATAATTGTTTTTTTTTATAAATTCATTATATTACTATATTAGTTAATATTATATATTTAATAATATACCTTTATCTATAAGTATAACTTTTGCTAAATATTTAAATTCCTATTTTAATTAATTATAAAAATATTTATTATACTGAATTTAACTAAATAATGAATTATTTAATATTAATGGGTAACATAATTGATTTTTATATTGTATATAATAATAATAATTATAAATTATAAAAAAACTAAAACTGAAAATTAACAGTGTATATAAAAAAACTCATTATTTTATTAAATTAGCTTTATAACCATTTAACCCAGCTTAATATATTTAAAATTTTGTCTAATAAGCTATAAATAGATTTGAAGACATGTTACCTTTTGAAATAATAATTTTATATTCTATCCACAAATTTAGATATATATTGGATTAAAATATAAAACATCTATGCATTTATCTTTAAATTTAAATATTGATTGGTGCTATTGACACTGTGACCACATTGTCATTAGCTGGAATTATTATTGACACTGCAGTTGCAAACTGCAACTATGAAATAATTATTTAGTGACATGTGATTAAGAATGTTAATAAATATTTTCATATATATAATAATTCAAACACATGGCAATTATATTCAGTATTGTATTACTAACTTTGGAAATGCTTGTATCATAGCCTAAATTAATTGTGTTTCATAGATGTGGGAGTAATTTGGTATGGCAAAATGTATATAAACAAATGTAGATGGTTTGATAAATATATGAGTTGTGTTCCAAATAAAATAAAATTTTGTTTTATGCAGTGGTATAACATTTTGTATCTTAACCATTAACCTTTTCTATGTTAGATTAGAAGTTATTGTCAAATTACTATTTTGGATAATAAATGGTCAATCATAACTTTAGTACATATATTTCAGTTCCTTTATATAAGGTGTTTTTGTGGATAACTACTTGGGCCTAAATTAACTCAAATAAAACAAACTAAATTAATATAAAAACTTATTGTTTCATTAAATTAGCTTTATAACGATTTAACCTAACTTGATATATTTATATTTTTAAATAAGGAAGAACATTGATTTAGTCTATTATAAGTATCAGAAAATACCACTTAGCATTCATGGTCTACAGTTTATGAGGACAATATAATATTTAGCATAATATAATAAAAACAGTACTGTTAAACAATGATATAGATACAAGAAATAAGATCAATTATTCTATATAAATGAATAAATCATTTATTATTCAATATAAAGAGACATAATAGGTCATAGATGATATAGAACTATAAAACAGTTTATGCATGAATATAGAATGAATAATAAATAAGGAAGTATAAAAATATGCAGTATTTTAGTTTTTTTGTTCTATAATGGAAAGAGGGTTACAATTTAGCATAACAAAACAGAAAGGTACAATAATATAATTACTAATAACTATAATAGCAAAATATAATAAATAACAAATTTGAAAGGCAATAAATAACACAATCAACTTTAGTTATATACTGTAAAAACAGTCAAGCTGAAAGCACTCACATAACATTTATGAATTACTGCAATCTAAGCTTATCTAATTATCAGACAATCAAAATCATCACAGAAAATCTGTCAATTGATCTGCTGTCCATTACAGCCAATAAGTTGTTATTCCCTGTTAGCACAGTGAGTAACCAAGTTATTTGCCATTAGAACAGCAGCTAGCTTAAATGATTTTACATAAATTTTGATTTGATCTATTTTTGGAAATGCTTTTAACTGTGTATTACAATTATATCTCAAATGCTGAGATGCCCATTAAGAAGAGGTTAATAATCAATGAGGTATCTCACTAATGTATACCATTGTCAAATTATAAAATAAGGTACTTTGAATCATCTAATCCCATTTATTAATCCTCTTCTCTTGAATAATCAGAGTAGTTTCATCCAAGTTGCATTACAGCTGAACAGATAGTTTCTACACTATATTTGACTAATGTCATGCTTATAATCATTCAGTATCTGCTTCATTTGTGGATTTCAATTTTTAAATCTTCCAGAGTATCCATTTATAATCCGATTATCATTTATGTAGTGCCACTGACTCTGATTACCTTTATAATGGATCTCTACCATTAGCACATCTGTTATGATCCAACCAGGCCATGGCCTTACTGAACTTTTCTTGACCTACTCCGGCATATTACAGGTTGACACATTGGCACAATTCATTTTCTCTATGGTTTTGCAACAGTATTATTATCTGCTTAGTACTACTATTATTATTATACCATTAAAATAGATTTCCAAAAATAATTAATATTTTATTCATAATTAAATGAAAATAGTGGTAATTATCAGTTACCAACAACTTTATAATCTTTCATTTAAAAAAAAGTAAATTATATTCTAATTTTGAGACTATCCAGATGTAACAGGTTAAACTTTAAATCATTTTCTGAAAAACTAAAATTAAGAGATGTGATATTCTTAATTTTTTGCTGTTATATGGAACACAGTCAACTAATTTAGTTTGTTACTTATATAATTTAGTTTCCAAAATACAAAATAAATTGTTAAAAACAAATGATTTATATAATGTTTTGCATTTATGCTCAGTTTGCAGTACTAGTTAACAATAAAGTTAGCAATTAATATATTTTTTAAATAATATATTTTTAGAATTTACTTATTAAACCTCTCAAAACTTTATATGTGATTCTGCTTTTCAGTTCTGTTGATAAAAATATTACACTGAAACTCTGCAAAGAAGCAATTCAAAATCTAAATGTTGACCTTACGCTGAACCAGGATAGTAAGTTTTCATCATGTTATATATTGTAATCGTCTTACATTTGTATTGGATTTACTCTTTAATGAAATATGTGAATTACTTTCAATTTATTATATTGCGGATATACTAATTCATTAATTTTAATATTAATCAGTTGATTCATTTAATCAACTCACTCTGCTACAATAATTTATTGAGATTTGTCTAATCTATCCATATACTTCAGGTGCACCCATGAATTTGCAAGGGGGATTACAATTTAGTTTTAGCTGATATACATGTCTATCAAGTATTATATGTTGTTCTAACTCATTTTTGTTATTTGCTGACAGCATTGGTTTTATGCAAGTCCATGTGCACAATCATTTTGATATGTATAGTGTAGATAACTTATATTCCAATAACATTATTTATAGAAGTCTAGTTATAGTCTATTGAATTAAAAAACCCTTTTTTTAAATATATAAATTTATTATAAATCAGTGCTTGTTTGTAAATGATCTCTTACTGAAGTATTTATTGAATAATGTAAGTTTTCTTATTCAAAATAAGATAGTGTATTAAGTGTTAACAGAATTAATTAATTTTTTTTTTCAAAATCAGCCTTATTTTCAAAGTTTAAATTTTTTCGTTAAAAATTAAAACAAAAACAGATTTTCTGTTATAATATTATTTGAAGGAATGTTTACTTCCTGTCCACATTAAATTCATTATATGTTTTACTTGTATTAACCGCATCTTTTTTAAATTTAGGAAGTTTATAAAAGTAGAAGTCTGGTTCTAGTACCTACCTTATTGTAATTATCCAACTGGATTTATATGGAAGTCGCACCACAAATTTATTACTTAATCTAATCTATTATTTAGTTTAACCATACAGTGAAGACACATAGTTTTATCCCTCTCTACTCAGAAGCCTACGACTACCTCGGTGTCCAGTCGGCAGCGCTGAAGGCTGTTGAACAGGTTGTGGACCGGTGGACAGCATCACCGCCGTCATTCCTCTGTAGCGGTGAGAACACTGGTTCCAATGGAAACTCCACAGTGGAGGAACAGACGAGAACGGAGGGACCTCGAATCGAATACTGCACAGTCACCAACAAAAGGCATAAACAGGAGGACCGTTACTTTGCTGTACCTGATTTAAAGGCTTACTTGCTCTTTCCCAATGTGCCTGAGGTGAGATTAAGAGTTTTTTTTTAAAATTGTTTTTATTCATTGGCGTGGTATAATTCTGTTTATTGAGCCAAATAAATTGATAGTCAATAATGGTAGTCGGCTTTTAAACCTCAGTGAATGTAATGAGTGCTGGTGATAAAAATATTCGTGTAGAATTAAATTTTAGAACGCACTCTATAAAAGCGAATAGGTCTTTACATTTCACTATAACTAATTTGAAACTATTTCTGCCTTGCCATGGCAAAGGGGTGTAATTGATTTTTTAATGATTATTTCAGTAATAAATACACAAAAATTAACAAATAATAACTATACAATGAAAGGTTCTAATGATAGAATACACATTAATATGCAATCTAGAATCTCTTTAGATTACGTATCTGATTATTGGAACTTTTAATTATTGGTATTATTTTAAATTGAATTTATAATAAATTGCTGAAAATGATTTAAAAAAATCAATCTTGTCTGTCACAGCGTTACTGCTGATTTTATTTTTAATTAAATTAAATTGTAGAATTTAATTGTCATAAAAATGTATTTAGTTGTAGTGTTCAAACTGTTTACTATATGGTGATATTAGATTTTAAATTAAAACGAATTATTTACTCCTAACTGTATCCTACTGCATATGTTTTGCAGCATAGATATGTGTACTATATTAGTACGCACCAAACTTATATAGCCGAAGTTCAATATACTCTTTAATTTTTACATAAATGTTGTGTTTGTAAAATATATTCATTAGTCTTTTATCTAATGAACTCTCCTATATCCATTAACTATGGTAGCCAGGACACATACAACATGTATGACAGTCAATCCAATCAATATAAGCAACCAGCTGTCCCAATCCATTTTTTTAAACTTACCGATTTCTTGAGGGGTAAATAACCTCCACCAGTTTGCCTCAAGTGACCTTTTGCTATGTGGTGTGTTTTGTTTAGTTTTCGTGGAACATCATCGCTTTGTAATAGAGATCATCATTGAGAAGGATATTTAATACTTTAAACATGAATCATGGTGAAATATATGTTCCACCGTTTCATCATCACATGGTGTACAGTTTAAGTTGGAACAGCTTGATGACGCCTGATAATAGTTAATTCAGTCGATGAGTCATGGTAGCTTTCCTTTACTTTACTCCTGACTAGATGGAATTAAAAGTGCTGATCTCTGGGTGAAATAGTAATAATATGATAATGTGATTTTCTGGCCTAGTCGATTGATTAGTTATATTAAGTATAATTATAATAATAAAAATCAATTAAAACTTAGTAAGAATGGGTGAGTTTACTTAATTGGGTGAACTTATGATTGATTTTTTTGCTAAAAGTTTTAATTTAGTTTTGACTCGCTTCATTACATCTTTATGTAATTTTTTTTCTTTCTTAGATTTTTCATTTGACGCATTTTTAATTTTTTAATATAATGGGTGCATATAAAAGGTTTGCTTCAAAGGAGCAAAACGCACAACATATCTGTCATTATTTACTTTGTTAACAATTGTAAGCAGTTTTTAATTAGTAAAGAAGCAACAACAGCATAATTAAATGATATTATTACAGTAACAGCTATCCGCACAATTGTCACATGTTTAACGTCACGTCTTTAAAATTAATCGTAAACTCTTTTTCAGTGTAATTCCCGTTGCTGCTTTTGAGGTATATTGGAAAAACAAATAGTATATGTCGGGTTTAAAATGTTTAGATTAATGGCAAAGTTAAGCCAATAAAAAGTTTTTAAAACATGTTAACACAATAAAAACAACACTTGGCGCAGTTTTAAATCTATTTCCGTTTGGTCTTACCGACAAAAAATATACGGGTGAATTCTAAGGTTAAGCTGAAAAGCAACTGTAAACTCACACAGTTGAATAGGTGGAAATTAGTTTTGAAGTCCTGTATACTGTTTAAATGTTATTTTACTTTTTATATTATTATATTTAGGCTTTTTACTGTGTCTCATTCTACCTTAGTTTGTTATTCAGTTTGTTCGAAACTTATTTATTTATAGTTTGAATGAATGTAGTTTTTATAACTTATTCTATCATTCAATTACAGATGTTAGAAAATTGTTGGAAGATAATTTCTTCTTATAAGGGCATCATCGTTTAGGGAAGGAAACTGCCCCAGAGTATGTTGTGAATCATGTAGAAAGAATGACTTGAATGAGAGTTATCTTTATAATTTCTGCAGTGAAATTAGCATTTTCCATTGTATAGCATCTATCATGAAATGGTTTATATTTGACCTATTTATCCGTGATCTACATGTGTATTTATGTGTTTTAAATGGTGTCTGTAGTGTCTGTATGTAGGCAGGCATAGTCAAAGGTTTATACATTTTATTTATCACTAATTTAGGTTAGTTTTACGTTGTTCTGAAGTCTGTTTATATATTATACATTACTGATATTTTAATTGGACTTGTTTATGTCTTATACATCAGTACGATCCTTGATAACACATTATTTCGCGTTTGCATCGACTATATTATATTTTGGCCTAATTTATACCTATCTCCCCCCCCCCCCCCCTACCATAGTCCTCCGACGTAGAAGGGTCAGACAGCCCGGTGCTCGCCGCGGGTGTGTTCGACGGTCACAACGGGCCCGAGGCGGCGGAACACTCGAACAGTCTGGCGCCACTGTGTCTGGCGGGTCATCTGCACGCGGGCGCCTCGGTAGTGCAGGCGATGGGGGAGACCTTCCATCGAGTCAATGAGTCGATCAATCTGTGCCGGAGCAAGTTTGTGAGTCATTCCTCTCTCTCTCTCTCTCCCTCCCTCTCTCTATCTCTCTCTCTCTCTCTTTTTCTCT
>JAUZND010004866.1:0-11488 GCA_034780555.1 Coelogynopora nodosa
TGCCAGTAGAAAATTGGTTCGAGTTTCCAATTGTAACGTGTTGTAAAGTGTGACTCACGTCTGCAGCATTGATAATATTTTTAGAAATCTTGCTGAGACGACAGTAAAGTTTTAAAATAAAAAATTGTAAAGTCCGAAGAAAGCTCGCTTGAAAATACGACCGTTCACGTCAAGAGCTTGGAGCAGAAATAATTTAAGCTGCAAAAGCCTGTCTATGTATAGTTTAAAAAAAAACATTTTTTTGGGGAGGGGGGGGGTGTATAAAATAAAAATTTTAGGGAGTTAGATCTATTTATAGCTATGACTCATAAATCTATTTATAAGTGAGTCAGAATCCACTCTTCCTATACTACTGCTGTTTGAAGTAAAATATATTGACTTAGGTTAAAATGTCCAACAACATAAAAATCTACAGAAAAAATTCTGCACTCACTGTATGCTGAAAATCAAGACTTTTCAAGTCGTGTGAGAACCCTACAATGAGCTTTACGTGATCAAATTATGTAAATAATTGTAGTTCAATAATCATATAGTTCATAACATTTATTTGACACTTAAATAATATAATAATCTAAAATATAAATTCACCATTTTTGTTGAACTGAACTATTAAGAGAAATATATTCGTTACATTTATATTTAAATAATAACAAGTATAGGGAAATAGTAACAAAAGGGTAGTACTAAACATATTAAACATATTATACGTTAACTTACAAAAAGTAACACACTGAAAACGTGTTTGATACTTTTTTATTTGATTCTAATCATTTTGAACATTTAAAACTTTGTAGTGTAAGAAATCGTCCATATCTTCTTATAATCTTTTTGGTTAATAAAATAAGGCAGCATTTCGATAAAACCATTTTAAAATAAATAATGTAACATGATAAAATGGAATTCTAGATTTCCTTAAAATAAATTGAAATTTAGTTTAATAGAAAAAAATTATAAAACTTTAACAGTATCAAGAAAACACATTTAACAATTTACATCGAAGAGAATTGAAAGAAACATATTTTATTAACTGTATGGAAATACCAAGCGAAAAAATCGTCACAGAACAATACTATTTAAAAGGGCGGGAGGGAGGGGGGTTAAAATTAAATGTAGGACTATTATTAATTGACTATAATTTAGAATTTTTTTACACTGATTCATTTAAATTTTAATATAATGGCCACTTTGCAGTTTTCAAAAATTAAAAACAATAACAATTGGGCATAATAAGGTATACATTTTATAGTTTTATATAATTTCTAATAAGGATATATTATGATAATAACATTTGTTGATAACAGTTTTATTTTTAAAATAGTATGTTTTTGACATTTAATTTACAAATAATAATTTATACAAACAAATTTTATCGCAAAAAAAGTTTATTGTCATATTTTTCTTCAAAATATGTGTACTGATTTTATTATAGTAATATTCAATACAGCATAGTAATTTAAGTTTATACATTTTTGATACTTTTAAAATATGATTTTTAGTTGTTTTTTTTAGAAAAATCTAAAAAAGTTCGAAATATATATTATGTTAAATTGTTGTTTAAAATATCAACTTGATAGCAATAGATGACGTTATAATAAATGTTTTGTTTAATTTTAAATCTTTATAAGTGAACATTATGTGTAATTTTATGAAAATTAATACGCGTATTGGATTTTTAAATTGCTACAAAACTATATGGAAAACCATTTTAGAATATGTCAAATTGTGACGTCACTGTTATCAACCCATGTTACCAATGTTTCTAAAAAAATTGAGAATTCTTATATTTGACATTTAACATGAGTTTGACATTTTCAGCTTAATTGTACTACATATTATAACGAAACGAAAATGTATGTAATGTTAAACCTTCCATCCCTCTCATAGCCCTTCTACTGTAAACATACTCCGAACCTTTTGTAAATGCAGAACAGTTATTGTGCTTTTCCAAAGTATTGTTAGAAAGTATTTTCATGATAAAATATTTTTCATTTCATGTAATGAAATTATTTCGAGGTGGTTGAAAGAACAAGGAACTGACCCAATGGAACAATTTAATATTGTTTATTAAAAATTAGTGGTATACAAATTCAACAAGTAATTCTAAATTCAATGTATTTTATATACGTAACACTGTCGTTCATGCGACAAAAAGTCTTATTATAAAGTTAAGTAATTGTATATTAAAACCATTTAAACTAAAATAATGATAACATTAATAAAATAGTATGCTACGCTTTAATCAAGGTGTATTTATTCTCAATAATTTTTTTTTATTTGTACAAAGCAACGCAAGCGGAAATTATACATAAAAAAAATTAAGTAAATGAAACATTGACTTGAGAAAATATTAATTATTGCTATAAAAAAAGTGATCATCACGTAATTCATGCTATACAAGCCTGGACGTCTGTTTTGTAAATTTTTTATTACTGTTATCATGTTTGAACGTGGTGCAATTTGACATTGAGAAATTTGGTATTTGGAAATTGAAGCGCAATTGGTATCAGAAATAATTATTGCGATAACAAAATAATAAAAATATTTATGAAGCCTCTGTAGAAATGCTAACATATGTTAATAATTTCATCAAAGCGAAAATGTTACCCAATATTTTTACTAATTTTTCTAACTCATTTTATCAAGTTATTTTTATTAAATTTCGTACTTTTTAAGTAGCCTATAATAAAATATTATAAAGTATGAGAATACTAAGAAAAGTTTTATTTAAGAACAAAACATTTCAGATTGATTGAACAATTTTATAAATCAAAGAATTACGTCCAAATCAATTTTGAACGATTTCACATTGTACAATTTAAATTAAACATAATTCATGAAGGTTCATAGTGAATTTTTATATATTTGAAGAGTATTCCATATTTTCAGTAGTCAATTTCGAACTGATAAGTTTTGGTCAATTTAAAGTTCATTTGATGATTTTTTGTTATTTAATTTACGAAAATTCATATTTCGATATAATTTCAAGTCAAGCTAAATAACCAAAAAATAAATTAAATTGAAAGAGTGAAACATATTTTTAAAATCCTCAATGGATTTAAAAACCGATTATAACTTTTTGATAATAACAGTTACAGAGGATGACTTACTATATTTGGGATTGATATACCAAGCTTTCACTCCAATATTTCGTGTCCATAACATATTGGCAGTTGCCGTTGACACAGCGAGAATAACCATCAGTAAAAAGAGTCCGAGTATCTGAACAAATTCAACATAAATAAAACCACTATAATAAAATGCTTTTGAAATATTAATCGATTTATAGTACAGTTCATAATCGTAGGGTAACTCACATAGTGATTGGTTAATTTTTCAACGCTAGATTGCTTCATGGGAGCGGTCGTTGCATTGAGTCGGATCTTGCTTTCATCCCCGGTGTACAATACGACACCTGAGGATCGTTGATTTTAGTGGTTACTAGTCGAGCAAAATAGTTTACCAAAATAAAGAAATACTTTGTTGTAAATACCGAATGTTACAAAAGTTTAGACCGACGATGTGACATTTTTTCTGTAAGTTTTGATTATAACTCAGTTTACATTAATATTGTTTTGCTAAAATGCACAAAACACGATATTGTAGGTTTCAAAATATTGAAACACCAATTGTTTTTTATTTGACATTGCTTTTAATGGAATTCAATGGAAAAGAATCTGCATCCTTTTCCGAACTCAATTAGCTATTTTAATTTGAAGTAAATTAACTTATCACACATATATCTTTGAATATGTCCCATTGTATATACAACCCATGAGAAGTGAACGAGATTACCTACCAATAGCCCAATCGGTGTTTCTGAGCGAAGTACCCCTCAGCATCAGTTGATCCGGTCCAGCTGGATAGGCTCTAGAGGAATCGATTAAATTAATATTTATCAATACATAATAAAGCGTAGATGACCATGTAATTAAGGGTTTCGCATGGTTAATCAGAGTTTATACGGTATTACCGAGGGCCTCTTATGACAACATTTCCACGAAAATCGTATAGCTGCATATTTGGGCTTTCGTATTGGACGTGGCCACTGATCTGTTTCAAATCGTTGGTTGAAGAAGAAAGGTTGGCAGTAACTGATAGAGCCTGACATCAGATAACAGATTTAATATTTAGTGAGGTAATACCATCGAATAAATGCTTAATAAACAATGGCAGTAATGTAATTGCTAAATAATAAATGAAATAGACAAAATGCGTATATGCTTAGTAACAGATGAGTTAGTTAAAAGCTAATAACGTAATATGAATAATGATAATTATGCCTATATGCATTTATAAATATATACAGATTCTATATAATAGTATATAAAACATGACCAGTGCTCATAATTAAGGTAAGTGAAATTCGATTTTTTCATAAAATTAACCACAATACAAACCCCCCCTAAGTAGCATGTTTTTAAAATATTTTTGGAATTTTCAAAAATCTTGTCTCTGAATAAAATAATTGGGACAACATCGGAACGTTATAATATATTTAAGGTTTTTTTTCCATTTCGATAACATCCCGATTAGACAAGAACAATAGTATCATCATTTTCAAAAAATCAATATAAAATTATAATTATTATCAAAAAATATATAACTGGTCGAATACTTGTTTAATCTTGAGATTGGTTTCTCCGTCAAGGTTGGCAGTCTCAACATAGCACATGGAGAGCGGTTCGCTAGAGAGAATAAGAAGAAGATCGGCTGGGAATGCCTCATTGTTGGACACACGAACCATGTCCCCAACCTTGATCGACTTCCATTTAAGCTTCTCCCAGTTGCCATTGACAAGAACTGGAGAGAAGAGATGATTCAACATGATCAAATCTGTCTTTAATTGTCAAAAATATGAAATAACTGACATCATTTATTATTATTGATGTTAATAATAGTTAAAGAGTTTTAAAAACGATTAACAGTATCAACAAACAATTTTAAAAGCGAATCATTTTGATTTAAACGAACATAAACCCAGTGAATCAAAAGTCTTAACCATCCGAATTCATATAAGTATAAATCTGGGTTCCTGCGTTTTTATCTGAACAAATTTCAATGACTTTTTCAATAAGCCTAAATATAATACAAGCACCAAATTAAACAAACAATAAAATATTATATAATCTTTTGGCACAAATTTTACATTTTTAAAATTATAGTTATATCCACAGACAAATATTTATAAATATTTTCTACAAAGGCAGAAGTTTCCAAATGGTAAAAATGGAATATTAAATATCCTATATATCTCGTTAATCTCTCGTACATGTCTTTATATGTCTTGTATATAATTAGACATTTATAGATAATAAAAAAATTGATATTTTTTTAATATAACTTGGATGTACAACCCTGGAAAAAATTAACCGATACACCCTTTTTTCAGGTAATTTAAAAAAAATTATTTCAATTTTTTTTTTAAATCAACAACTTTTAAATTTAATAATTAAATAAAAGCAATAAAATATCAATGTTTTTTATCATTCAATAAAAGAGAGAAACTGTGTACTGAGAGCTGTGTACTCTTGGGTGTCTAACACACTGCCGCATGAATGTCCCCATGTTAAATCAATAGATTGATTACGTCATCAACCTCCAATTCTTTCACATTATACAGCTAAAGATGGGGTGAATTGCGCTGGCACATTGTTTCTGGGCCTGTTCTGGCTTACACGCGCAGTTAATTGCAGCGCACACAGCTGCATAAAAATGTAGGAATTGCGTCATATTAACCTCTCACACTCCATCCCCTTTGAGAATGCCAAAACAGTCTCTCTCTAATTGAATGATAAAAAACATTGATCTTTTATTGCTTTTACTTAATTATTAAATTAAAAAGTTGCTGATATAAATTAACCCTGTATAAGGTTCTATTTAATATCCGTAGGTCAAACCCAGTTAGTTCAGTAACTAAATTTAATAGATATTTTAGTTTCGTTTTGATTCGGTTTTTGCCAGTGTCTCAATAACAATTCTTTTTATCAAAATTTAAAATTACATTGTTTTTTAAACAATAAGTATACATTTTGATATTTGTTTGTCATAATACGATATAATAATTAAATAGTATAATAATATAAATATATAACAAATGAATAAAATTATAGATATTCAAAAAATAATATTATTATGTTTTACCATAAAAATAGTCTGTTATTCTTTTATCACTAAATAATTCTGTTCTTAAATTAAATGAACATTTCAACTTAAAAAAATCAAATAATAGTGTCAATAATTCCTTTTATCAAATAATTATCATGTAATATTTTGAATAAATACGGAATATTAATACGAGGTGGTAAGTCTCATTAAACTGAAATATAAAAAATACTGCATTGCAATTTAAATCTCTTTATACATTTTTATACATGGATTTTATTTATAGAACGTATGAAGGGGAATGGGAGGCGAATGCCTTTCTATGATTTTTATAAATAAAAGTGCCATCCCTTCAAAAAATTGATAGACACCTAGGAAACTTGAAGTGTTCACATTATATTTACATCAAGGAAATTTAAAATTCTAAATGAAGGAAGGAGAGTAATGCTAGCTATACGTGTACTATACTTAATTGGCGTTGCGAAAGTTTACAGGTGAGCAGTCAATTTTGGCAATTCTATCAACATTGAGTGATCAAAGTCGAGAATCAGAAAGAAGAAACAACACAGGGCTAATGCAGAAAATGCAAATTTCTCTAATTTTAAACGAAATTTCTATTTATCTTTCATAGATTATGTTCTCTCTCATTTGAAAACACGTTTACCAGCAACCCTCAAAGATGTAATGTTAGCAATGTATTTAATCCCTTCAATGCTCAATAATCTACAAAACTCCACAATTAAGAAAATAAAATCGGAATTTGAATATGATTTGACATTTCCTGATGCACTTCAGCAAGAGATAACTCGATAACTGCCAGAAGCTCTTCATAGCTATGCAATCAACAGTTTTATCCAAAAATAAAAACGATATTTGAGCTGTTGATAACTCTACCAGTTAACGCGCTCATTTTTACGTGAGAGATCTTTTAGCAGCCTTCGACAATTTAAAACATGGTGTTGAACATCAATGGTAGAAGAACGTCTAAATAATCTAGCCTTATAATGTACATTCATAGAAACACTCTTTTGTTAGGGATCTCCAGCCTATTGATTTGCTTTGAAGATGGGACAGTACAATGAGTAGACAGATTTATCTTGCTTTTTACAAATTAAAATAATATTATGACCTATAATGTATCCATTATACAAACAGTTTAGCCTGCCAATATTATTTTTAGTTTTTATATTTTATTTTGCACGACTCTGTTAAAATTAAAGTTTATTGACTGAATACTACCTAAGTTTCTACATATAATGTAACCTGTATTATTATATATTGTATGTATTCTAAAACGTTTAATAAAATTATAATTTGTTGACTGAAAACATTTTTATTTATTTAAAGTTAAAAATGAATTTTAAAAATGGGCCGCTCAAAGATCTTTGCGCGACCCTTTTTCCAAATTATGCCTCACCTAAAAATATAGGGAAAGGGTAAAAGTTACACATCATTTTAAAATAGATAAACTTTAAAATTTATTATATTACCACGTGATGGGTTTTGTAACTTTCGTAAATAAATAATTAAAATATGTTACATGGCTTAACGTTAGTGATGTCATAATTTATCAAAAATCTTAAATGTTATAGTTTTTTAATAAATATATTCCTTTGAAGATATCTGAAGATAAAACGTTGCTTTAACAAACACTTTGAAAATTAAAATTGTATGTTATGTTTTATTGCAAAAATACGTTTTTAAAAAATATTTTCAGAAAAAGTAGATCTGGTAATAGTAATATAAATTATAAAATATGTTACATCGTGTTAATCCGACATTACAAGTGATTTCTTTATTTTAAAATATGTTTTATATGTAAAATAAAGACAAGTAATGGTCACTGTTAAGAATAAAAATTATCCTCGTCCTATATTAAAAAAATTGTCTCACCATTAGTTGGGCAATTATTGGTTTCTTTATCATCATTATGCCGTTTCTGTAGGAGTAGAACAAACTGTCAATAAATATAACAAACAATAAAAAATTATTTTAAATTTCTCTTACAAAATCTTCCACAATCTCTTTGATGCATGAAACGATTAAAATAAAACATAGAGGCACAAGAGTGGTGAATTCGCCAGTGGGAGATAGACCAGGAATTAGCTGAATCAAAAAAATATATAAGAAATTACGTTTAATTTGTGCAATATAGTATTAAAGTTATTGTTAAATATATAGTTATATGCAATGAAATGATATTTTTAACACAATCCTTTATTTGGGTCAATTTTGACCCTAGTATCACATTTAAAAAGTTTTCAGCGCCTTAAATTGTAATATTTTTACCCATATTTTTTAGAACTAATAATTTTAAGTATTCTACTTAAAAATATTGTCTTCCATTCAAAAATATATTTGCTAGTTGTATTACAGGGTGGGGTCAAATTTGACTCCAAATGAACAATTCTTTACAAAATGTAAAAATGATATGAAATGCGAATCATATGTAAATAAAAAGTCAATCGTATGTGAACATAACATAACAAATTTACATGCAAGTGTTGCAGGTTACGGTAACGTCCTTATTGCTGTGCCAGAGATAAATATTCCGTACACTCGGTGCACACAGTCGAGCACTTTCTATCTGGAATTCTTGAGCAAAGATAGCATCGCCGTCTGGGAGAATTTTGCTCAGGTCTATTATTTGGCTGTTTCAAGTGAAATCCTAGTAACTTTATCGACGATTTTTTATTAGAAATTACCCACAAACCCTCCTTAGGTAGCATCTTTTTGAAATATTTTTGGCATTTTTCAAAATCTTGTCTTTGAACAAAATAATCAGGACAAAACCGGAACGTTGTATTATATTTAAGATTTTTTCCCAATTCGATAACATCCCGATTAGACAAGGCAACAATATCATCATTTTCAAAAAACCAATATAAAATGATAATTATTATCAAAAATATATAACTGGTCGAATACTTGTTTAATCTTGAGATTGGTCTCCCCGTCAAGGTTGGCAGTCTCAACATAGCACATGGAGAGAGGTTCGCTGGAGAGAATAAGAAGAAGATCGTCTGGGAATGCCTCATTGTTGGACACACAAACTATGTCCCCAACCTTGATCGACTTCCATTTAAGCTTCTCCCAGTTGCCATTGATAGTTAAGTTTCCTCTTTCAATCCGTCGCTAAATGTGAGGCGTCGCTAGTAGGAGGCAAATTTTCTGTAGAAACAGGCGTCGTTTGTATTTTTGTTTCTTTTATAATCCAGATTTTTAAAATGCCACATTACGTAACAATTTAGTAAGACAATGTTAAGCAGATTCATGAAAACGCTTTGAGGCCATCTGTTTGATTTTCTACTTCATATGTACACACTAATCATGAAATCACTAATATCTACTCTATGTTTATGTTCATTATAATGGAGTACCAAATCATGAGTGTCTTCTGTCACACCATGATCAGGGTCTATCGATGACAGTAGTAACACTGCATTCTTACCTCGCTTTTGTTGAAATAAAAGAAGAGTTAAGTTTTTGAAGTGACAAAACATGATGTTTTCTATGAGTGCTAATTGCAGTGGAGCTTTTTTGCAGCATCAATGCTTCACCAAGGGCCTTAGAAGTGAAAAAGCGGTCAGCAAAAATGTTTCTGCCTTCAACAACTCCGCAGTCCAATTTTCCAAGTAAATCTAGTACGACAGTTTGGCCAATATTTCTCTGCCTTGGCATTCCTCGATTTCTTCCTGTGTAAATGTCGGCGGTTGAGACATATCCAGTTTTAGAATCATATGCGAGCCATTGTTTCACACCATGTTTTCCTGGTTTGGTAGGCATGTATTGTTTAAAGGGACAGTTCCCTCGGAATTTTACCAATTGCTCGTCTATTGTTATGTCATTTCCAGGAACGAAGAAAAGTTTAAACCGTAAAACAATCATTTTAAATAGATCACAAACGGGTGCGATCTTGTCATGCACTAGTCTTTCAGCACATGTTCGCTTATCATCGAAACAAATGAATCTCATAATCTCTCAGTAGCGCTTCTCTGACATGATAGCTCTAAACATGCACAGGATCCCACAAACACGATACACCTTCTTTTGACGATCTGGAGACACCTGTATAGATCAGCAAGACTATCAACGCTTTTAATTCATCGCTGTTAATTGCATTCCAATGGGGAGGATTTTCGGCTTGAAGACGAATAACTCTGGTAGCTTCATTATTTGTATGTCGGAGGTTAGGGATAATTTCATCAATAATTGCATCAGTTAAAAATTGATCCAATGTGTTAGGAGCATCTCGGATGACGTTTGTGATTCCCTTCCGGCGTCTAATAACATTTTGGATTCGATGGTGACCCTGTACAGGTTCTTGGAGACTCCAAATAGAATCAGCAGGGGCCAGCAGGTAATCATATTGCATCAAACCGCCAACTTAATCAATGTCTATAGTATCTAAATCTAGATAGGCCTAATCAAAATATAAAGTAATTCATTTTGAAAATAAGTAAGTAATAAAATTAAATCAAATAAATAATAAAATATAAATATATAAATAAATATAAATATAAATAATAAAATAAAAAAAGTAATAAAATAAGTAAAGATATAAATAATTTACCAAAAAATTATTATTAATTTAAAATATAAGGTAATTTAGTTTGAAAATAAATAAACACAAAAATATATATATATTTATTTATTATATTTACCATCTGTGTCTGTACCTGAATCTTGATCGGAAACATTTTCTTCTGAACTATCATTTATTTCCTCATCGTCTGGTTGGGTCAAATAACTCATCTATTTCCCTTCGTCGATTACATTCTTCATGTAACAGATCAAATATGTTACAATCATCCATAGTAATTTAGATTGTCATATTGAACTTATGCTCTTGCTAACAAAAATTGATTTGGAAAATCCTAACTATACATCAATTCTATTTTTAGCACAGGTATACTGTATATACCGAAAAATGTATTTCTATACAGTTATAGTTTTTTTATAATAATAATTGTTAATAATAACAATAATAATTGTTTTTATAATATTATCGACATATTCTGACACCTAAGGAACGTTAAGTTATAAAAAATCGAGGAAGAATAAGGCAGGGCACCTAACAGACATTTCTCAAATTTCCGGAAAAGATTATCCATGGGCCCATGGCTCGGCGGGAGACTTTTCAATCTAGATTGCCTAAACATACAACTAAAAGATTGCTGTTGTACTGTATTTATGTTGTATAATTTTCTGTTTTATTAGAGCATTATTAACTCTATATAAAAGTCAAACATATTTAATAATTGAGGCATGTGTTAATATTTGTATTATATCAATATGTACGTTGTTACAATATAGGCACCGAAAGTATATAGTATCTATATTATGAATTCATGCAGGGTTCCCGCGCATTTTCTCACTAAAGTTT
>JAUZND010004867.1:0-11488 GCA_034780555.1 Coelogynopora nodosa
GACCGACTTTGATATTACTTGAATTGTCGTTAAATAAATATTATTATTATTATTATTATTATTATTATTATTATTATAATAAACTGATTACATTAGTAATACGAGTTCCAACTATTTTGTGAAGATATCCGGTAGTTTGAGGTAAAGAACAGAGCAACAAAAAAGGTAAATGGAACAGATTAATACAAATAATTGATTAATAAAAACAATCCAAAGTGGAATAAAACAAATATTGCTTACCCAATATAATGCTCAATAACATAACAAGGAAATATACTATAATTGCCTATTTTTAGATATGTTCATAAAAGTTTTATTGTAATTTTTGTAATCTTTTTTTGTTTTCCAGCTGTTTAATTAAATTGTTTTAATGATGATGATAAATAGTACGAAATAAATTAAACAATGACAAATTTCAATAAAATGATAATAATGATATATAAATATGTGAACATTTGAAAGAAAAAAAAACAACACTTAACAACATAAAGTAAGACGAAAATAGAATAAATATAATGAATATTTATTTTCTTTCAAAAAACTTGCCGATCTGAAATATTATTATTAACCGATATACAAATGTGTTTACACTTATATGTGCCATGACAAATATGCCACTACTAATGTAGCTTCTTGCAATGTTTAGTTTAAGGGAATCTTTTTTAATAGTTGCTATATATCTCATTCATACAATAACTAATTACAAATAAATGTATGACAATGCATGGCCTTAATATATTTCATATTTAGGTTATAGACATCATTTTTACTCATTCAAAATGTGTTGTTTCAGAGATTATTGGAAGTAACAGTGCACATTACATCGTTATGGCTAAAAGTAGCAACCGATTGCTAAAATATGTTTTCTGTTAAAACCGCTACGTCAATCTTAATGGTAGCAGAAACCCGAAGTACCTTCATAGGTGTACTGTTCGGAAAATAGGTGTGTTCAAACTTAGGAAAAATTAGGAAAATTAAGAAAAACATTTAAATATATTTGTCTCTAAAGTAACATTTTGCTGCTTTGTTTACAAGATATAACAATATGTTTGTAAATTACATTTTTATTAATCTTGTCACATTTTGAGGTTACCATTTATTAGACACTATAGCTTCTGAGTGCAGCCTTACAAAAATGCAAAACAACTAATTTCAAATTGAATTAGGAAAAACAACTTCAGGAAATATAGCATGGTAACAGTGGTTTCCTTAGGGGTGGAGGTTGCAAACGATGCGTAGGATTTCAAAACAAATTATATACTGTCAGTTGGTATAGCAATGCTTGCTACAAATGTCATAGATACAGTCAAATCATTTAATAAAGTCAAATCATTTAATAAAGTCAAATCATTTAATAAAGTCAAATCATTTAATGAAGTCAAATCATTTAATAGTCAAATCATTTAATAAAGTCAAATCATTTAATGAAGTCAAATCATTTAATAGTCAAATCATTGAATAAAGTCAAAACATAAATGCTATTTTATAATACAATTTGAAAATGGGTGCTTCAAACCAAGGAAGCAGATATCCCTGTTGGTGCATACAAAAAAGATCAGAAGAGTTGGTGCACAATAAATAGGTTTTTTGTGCTTTTTAAAAATAGTTTAATGATTAAAGGGTTTTATGAATAAGTTTTATAAGCAACACAAATTTAAAAACGTAGCGGAATTAGAATACACTTTTCAATCACTATTTTCCACATATTTACAAACTAGTAAATTGATATATTTTAGATATTTGCGATGTCTCTTACTAACTCTTTTAACATTTTAGTACATTTTGGTTGATTTATGAATTTATTACTGGACAGAAATTCTACTTACCGTGAGTACCAAAATATATAAATAAAGAACAATATTAAAAATATCACAATGTACCATCTTTTTTTGTAACACTCTTGAACATCGTTGTTTATCAGAGTATCAAGTTCTTCTTTGACAAGTTCATATTCTTCGATAAATTTGTCACGGTTCAGTTTTTTGTGGCCTTGTACATGAAGAAGTTGGTTACTTTCGTAAGCGATGCTATGTATTGCAGTCTTTACATTTTGAGGCAGCCTTTGACCATTACACCTGGCGAGTTTAACTTTGTCAGAAAGTCCTTTTCCAGCGCAAGCCCCGAACTTTGTGTCCAAAAGGCTTTCTAAGTCCTTGCATGTTTTACATGCCAACTCGTAGTCATTAGATGAATAATTAATACCCATTATATAATTTAAGTGTCTATTTAGAAACACTGTTAAGCTTGCGTCAATAACTGTGTCAATAACACTAATGTGTATATACATAGGCTATATATATTTATTATTTGGATTTCCAAGTCAATATCAAACTGCTGATCAGCTATTGAGATTAGTGAAGTAGGCTACATACTTAAACTAATTGATATTCCAAAACATTGTCAGCTGACCAATATGGTACACAGTACAATAGCCAAGTGTATTTACTGCAAAGCTGTAGTAAATTTACTACATATATTTACTAAAATATGTCATACTATAGGTACTTGAAAAACTATTTTAGACTTCTTAGACATTTATAATTCCCAATTCACATTGATACTTTATTGGATAGAATTACCCAGGTATGTTGCTTTTAGTGACAACCAATTTTATGAGGAAATAAAGATAAAAATAAGAATAATAATAATAAAGATAATAATAAAAACTGACTGTGGATTATTTTATTGCTTGCACCGTCCTTCGACTGACGTGTTTCTCTTTCCGGCTGTGTTCCAAAGGCATAACTTACCACCATGTCATGTTCTACGTAGGTCAGTTGCTGCATTTTGTTAAAGTAATGGTTAGGTTTGTCATGCTTTCTTGTTTTAGTATGATTATTAGATGTTTGTTGGTACACATAATACCTTCAATATACAAATAATTTCCTTAATATAGTCATTCCCTTTCAGATTATATTAGCTCAACTTTTGATATACTATAACACTTTTTTTCTTTCTTTTCTATTAATACTTATTTTGAAAGAGTTTCGTTACCTGCGCAATATCCTATACTATTCAAATTTTGCAAGGAATATTAGGCTATGCTGCACTTATAGTATGATGAAAAAATTGGCACATATAAAATATTTGTTTTAGCAGTCATGCGTGTATGGTGGCCGAGAGGTGTCAAAATATAAAAACAGTGTTTTTAGTGTGCGTGGTGATGAGTCAGCAAGAATGTACGCAAGTGATGATAGTCAATTGTGTATTATTTCTACCGATTTATGCACGGATAACCGACACAACTATACAGTTCATTATTAGAATTAAAATGTCCCAAATGATGTCCCAAAATGGTACAAAAATACTAATTAATTTGTACTTTTATAGTTAATACAATTAGTGAAGGCTATGTAATTTCCGTTATTAATTAGTATAACAATTATATGGCAAATGATTCCCAACGAAGAACTCATAAACCTGGTTGGAAATGTTACAAGTACAAGTATAGACAAGTAAAAAAAAAGTGTTTTTACATATCACCAGCACTTGTAACTAAAAAACGATTGCCTAAAACGGTGGGAATATTTTATGAATGGTTTCTATCAATGTTACAACCGACACCGTTTTTATTCACATTTAAAACAAAATAATTGTCAGAAAATTACAGAGTTGTAATAATATAAGAAACAGTTCTATAACGTTACAAATCAGATGACATTTTATCTCAAACAAAAGACGTTATTAAATTTTATAGGTGGTGGTTCATAATGTGTCTGATTTCAAAATTACAGAAAGGTTTTACGGATATAATTGCTGTGATATATTAGTAATTAAATTATCAGTGGCAGTTACTGTTTGTTTTTATAAATGCACATATCTTTTTAATATTAAGAAACTCCTGATTAACGTGTAAAGTATTGCAGATATTCAAGAAAGTTATTAAATGAAAGGATAAAATTTAGAAAATGTTAGAAAAAATCTCGAAAAATTAATTCATATAACACGAGTAAAAGTAATATTAAAAGTAAAAACCCTCGGTGCGTATTGGAGAGAGAAGGATGTATTTTTAATTATAGTTTTCTCAATCTTTTTTTGGCTATGTCACCAATTATTGTTCAGGGCGTTTCTTTCTGCATTAAAGAAAGATACATTGACGCTATCTTGACGTCAAAATATTCTGTCTCGACAATTTTCCAAACGAGGACTATAATGTGAAAATGTGAAAATTCATGTTAGTGCAGTTCTTGTTTTCAAAATTACTTTCCCCCCCTGAAGTTTGCCTACTTTCGATTTGGTGGAAATTTTAAATTTAGAACGATGGTGTATAGTTTATAATGATAGATTAAATTTTATTTGTAATATTTCCTATAATGTTCCTAATCCGTAAGATTATCAGCATGACTTAAGTTGACGGTTGGCGTCAATTGGCGGCCCTCTTAAAATGCTCAAGGATAAAATTGTTGACCAGTAACTGCATGCTGGTAACGAAAGGATTTTTGAATACTAAAAAGATTTACAAATATGTTCAGGAAGTGTTACCACCCAGGTTATTTGGAATATTATCATTAGTTGCTTGAAGTGAAGCTTATGTTAATTATATTTGTCAACATTCTAAATAGGTACATGTTTACAATTGGTTAGACATTTTCGGTTATATTATGATTGATTGTTTAGCCAACGTGGTTTCAATAAAAAAATGTGTTCAAGCTTCAACACTTTACCATTCCGATTTTATCTGGAATGCTTCCACTGAAGTGTACCTGAATGCTTTTTTTAAATGCGTATCTAGCGAAAATTTGGAAGTTTTTCTTATTATTTGAATACCCATTTGCTTTGCAATATACACATGTTTCAAAAATCATTTAAACAATTCGATACCCATGTCTGATTAATAGGAACATAGAAATCTATTATCAAATTTAATTATTGATTATTGATTATTATTATTTTACTACAAATATGAGCTAAAAGAATAAGTTAGATATCAAATAGTCTTCATGGAAAAGTATCGCCATTTTTAGAAATTAGTAAAATTGTAAAAATAACCGCCTAATTAGATTAACCGAATAAATTATATTGTTAAAACTAACCGACAACTAATCTGTTGAATTGATAGGTGTATAATGGCTTTCCAATAGACACTTGAATTGATAATTCTCAGTATTAAGACAATAGCTATTTAATGAAATATCGATTGTTCAATTGATTATGTCTATTAGCATTTTGTTTATATTTTTCAAGTGTTTGTTAATTTATTCTGGGTTTCATACATACAAATTGTAATATATACTCAAAAATAGAGAAGAGTTGTGTACTTTTGAAATAAGGAACATATGGTGCCACCGCCATATGACTTTTTTTGGAAAACCCAAAACGTACCAGACTAATATAAACAACATGCAACAAACGTACGCTTTCATTATTAAATTAGACATCTACAATAATTTACTTAAACGAAGCCCTAAATATTACTTTCTATTTGAAATGGGCAGCATAATAGACTTCTTCCGCCCAGTAAATGATTATCAACACGCAATTGAAGTGAGCAAATCTATTGAAACATTGTTGGATACCCATTTCCAGGCCCAAACAGGCAAAGTACTCGCGGAAAAGGTCCAATTTGCCAAGTACAATGGTCACCCTTTGGCCCAGGATATTCAGAGCGCTATCAATCGCATCACTTTCGTGTGTAACAAACTCAACCACTTGCCTACGTACAGAGCTATTGAAGACCGCGCTACTTTTGACGATGACTGCCAGTTTGTCCGTCAGGAACTGAATTATCTGCTGAATCCTGAAGCTCTTCCTTTTTACCGTAAAAATTGGTTTTTTGGGAGTTTTTACAAGCTGTTTGCAAATGGAAGAAGCTGACCGCTATTATCTCTGACGAATATTTTTGGACACAGCAAACAAACGTTATACAAGTATACCTTTTAAATATTCAGATGCATTTATACTAATATCTATTCAACGTGAGAATTGATATATTATGTTTGTATGCTACTTATTTTTAAAGTAAGTTTATATTGTATCATCATGTAAATAACTATCGTATATAGTTATATTTTTTATGTTCAGCGTTTTAAAAGTTGTTTAGTCATTATTTTAATTATTAATAAATTAATTTGGTGATGTGTTATTTTCTATTTCAAGAATATATAACACAAAGGTCATCCTGACAGCTCTCTAATTTATTGTATGTAACTGATTTATTTTATTTTATTTTTCTCTCCCAAGAGACAAACATTGACTGAGAAAATATTATTTTGAAGACAATGAATGACTATTGTATAGGAATTTGGCAGATGTGTATTCATAGTTTGTTGTATTATACATACATATTGTATGAAATAAAACATGATTGTTTTTGTAATAATTTTTTTTAATGTATTTTAATTTTTTTAATTACATTATTTAAGAAGAAAAAAATTAATAAATTAAAACATAATCTGATAAAAAATATTAAAATATATTAATAAATAAAATATACAGAAGAGGCCAGTTTTGTAAATCATAACTATTATCATAATAAAAATCAAATCAAAATCGATGTAAATATAGAATAAATAAAAAAAGAGTACAATAATTATATCTAATATTAATAAAATTACTGAATAAAATTATCTGACCAAAACATTGTGCCGTTATATATATCAATCTATATTAAATATATAAAAATAAATATTTAATTTAAATAATATATATAGCTACTAAGATTGTCAGTCATATAACTATATTGTGAAAAATTCTGTTTAATAATTATAAAATAAACTCTGCAAAAATATTGAATTATATTTAAGTTCAATTTTTTAATTGATTATCTATAGATAAAACATCAAATCACAACATTAAGCAGAAATAATTTAAATTCCATAAATCCTATTATTAAAATATTTCCCAAATATTATTAATTGTGCATTAGTTGTATAACTAACTAGGCTGAATTACATTCAATCTATACTTGTAACCGGTTTACATATGATTTCATTATAGGTGCATACAATATATATAGTGTAAATATATAATATGTTACAACAGTATAAGTTACTACATTTACGTTCATCTACTGTTATTAATTTTTTGAGTAGAAGTTCAACTTAATAAAAGTTTTGATTCCCTCGAATATAATATTTTTTCATCTCACAGGATATAATTTTATTCCTTTTAATCTATTCAATCTAATTAATTTCTCTATATGTTATGGTTTAAAACACACAGGAAGATTTTTGTTTGTTATTAAATACATTTATTTAAACAACTAAATAGTTAGTAATTGAAATTGATGAACGGGAATCCCCTAAATACGCACCTGAGATATTAATATATATATATGCATTTGGTGTCACGGTGGCCTTTGATATTTATTTCTGTGGCAGAAATATCGACTATATTATAGCCTAAATAGAATAGTCTGACTATAAAATAATCTATAGCTATTGCTGTCTTCGGTTGATTTCGCACTACTGGAGAATTGGGAGTACGGAGAACTGAGACTACTGGACAACCGGAGGTTTTCTGGAGAATTGGGATAGTGTTACTGAAGAACTGGGAGAGAACCGTTTGTTCATGCCATGAGGTCACCAGATGTTTATAGCTCGGGAGGGGGGATCGGGGATTGTGATAGTGATGTCTTTATATTTAGTTTTTTCCAACTTTTCGGCAGAAACAAAACATTAATTAGACACTTCCATGACAATGTCTTTGATGTAATTATTGTATTGTACTGTCTCCGCCATGTTTTATACTCATTCACCTTTATATTTAGACTTGTGGTGTTAGAAAAAGTAGTGTTTTTATTCTTATATAGTATATTAATTGTTTCATAATATTAATTACAATATTGTATTTGTGCTGAACGTATACACATATAAAATTTTCATTTTATAGAAATTATTAAATATCAAATAATGTGGTTGTTAATGATCGAAGGGATTAATGGGTCAATGTTACAATTTTCCAATTAATTAAATTTTATAATGACGGCAATATTTCATAATTACTCAATTTATTGCTGCAAATAGTTTCTAAAATAAAATGTAAGTTTTCCAGTATAGCATAGTGAGTGAATAATTATGTAGACATTGTATAATTATAGATTTTACCAATTACTGTTTAATAAATAAATAAATCGTATGATTATGCTGATTAAAATGCGAAATATAAGGTAAAAGCTACCACCAATTTAAATATTTTAACAAATTTCCAAACATAAACCGTATTTACATATTTTTAATTTTTTAATTTCTGAAATAAATTTATGGATTGAATCTTAAATTAATTTAATATTAAATTGATTGAATTAATTAAAACGAAATTTATGAATTGTTATCATATTAATTTATTAATTCAAATGACATTTTATTAAATTTAAATTTCTTATTTTAGTTAAAATGTTGTTTACATATCGACAAAACAGTAATTTTGAGTAATCAAGAATTTAATAAAGTATATAATATGAGCGTATCATATGATGACAACCATAGATATGGATTTATTTATTTCTCTCTTATTCCTAGATGTACAATCTAGCATAATCCTGTTATGTACAATTACGATGGTTATTAAAACGATGAGTCATACACCAGTTCTGCGAGGCAATAGCTATAGAAATATTTTAGCAGTTCTGCGCATCCAAAATAGGCCAATCATGTTGAAACTGATTGTATATAATTTTCTCTTAATAAAATAAGTTCTTTATTTATAGACAGGATAAATAAATGTGAAATTTTACTACAATTTTAATGGTGCAAAATAAAATTTTACCTGATAAACTTTTCATTGTTAAACATAGCTTTGAACGCCTATTTAGACTATGCGCATATATGTTTTAAAAAAATACCTCGCAAAGTCGAGTATGAATCATCTTTATCACAACCGATGCGAGGCACAGATTGCATATCTAGATATAAATATGATACCGGTATACGAAAAATCGATATCTATGATAGCAACTATATTATATCGACTACTACGTCCAATATTTAAATTTTATTATTTTTAAATAATTATTTTGAACAACTTTGACGAATTGAAACAAGGGTTTCTTGCTCCTAGGGTTTTAGCATTTTACCCACCTGATGATCTTAAAATTAAAACATCTATCTAATATCTATAATCCAAGACATTAGCAAGAAATCCAAATGGCAATTCGCTTGGACGATAATCATTATTTGACATGCCATGAGTTATAAAACGTGCCAAGAGTTATAAGACATGCCACGAGTAAACCAGTAATATGGATTTAAAAAATAACGCTTTCTGTGAAAATTAACACCGAAGACTTTTCTCAAATATTAAATAAAAAGTTAACTATCGTTTTGTAAATTGAATTACAACTTTCTCAGCATGACCCACGTCTGGAATATTATTGCAGTAATGACTTTAATAAGTAACTAATAATTTAGATAAATAATAATCATTCTTAACTGTTATTTTCCAATTAAAAATCGTTAACGATAAACTAACAAACATTATTATGGATTTCAAATTTATAAAACAAACATTATTAAAAAGTAATCAAATAAACGGTATTCTACCTTATATCACAATAACTATGCGTAACATTATGCGTAACAGCGCTGATCATTTTATTTAGTGACATTAATATTAAGTAATACGATGCGAATAATGTTATCCGCGCAATTGTAAGTTACCAGTATTATGATAACGAAAATAAAAACGATATCGTTAATTTAATTGGATGTCACAAAGTTGTTGAACAGGGTTACTGTAGTAAAGGTAAAGTGCGTACACTATGGTTTCATTTAAAATACTTTAAAAGATATTATTGTTGACCAGAATATCAACAAAAATATTTTCAAAAAAGTTATACCAATAATCTCAACTAATACATTTGTAGCCATGCAAAACATTTGAATTTCTTCTGAGTATATATATACAAACGCTAAAGGTCTTAACATTAATTTAATTATTTTTATCAAACCTGTTGAAGTTATTTCTCTTGGGGATAATGAAATTGCGATCTCCATAACATCAAAGGTTGATCGTCTAACTCTTATTGTTTTTTTTCTATTTTAATTAAATGAACAAAACAAATTACTTACTTTGGATCATATATTATATAATAAAGTAAAATGTTGTATATATATGTAAAAACAATTTAATCAATGAAAGTTGTGTTTTGTGATTTTGTCCTATTGAAGTATAGGTGAACTAATTCGTGATTTACGTTTAAAATAACGTTTGATAAAAAAAAAATATTTTATAGCCAACAAAAATATTTGACAAAACGATAAGAGGCCATTTTCTCGTATTGTCGTTCGAACGAAAGCGTTGAAAGAACAAATTAAACGTTATCAGTTCTAAAATCAAATTATCACATTTTTCACCATTTCACTTAAATGTCTCTGTCAAATGAAATGCCTTTCGTCGTTAAAAAATATTGCAGTTACATATAACAGGAAATGATGCCAAATCTGTTTAGTAAATTGTTCTGAGCTCGTATTAATCAGAGATCAGAGATGAATTAAAATTTGGATTTCAAACCAATATCTTAAATCTAGAAACATTTTTTGACTGATCATAGATTTCTTGATAAGATAGAGATAAATCTTAAATTGAACAAATCACTTTTTTTGTTTGTTGACAATGTATCTTTCAACATATTGCGAACATTTCAAGCAGATATCAATTAATTAATTCAATAAAAAAAAACATTCATGACATGGGAAAGTATTCGTGAACTAAAAATTAAGTTAACTTTTATAAATATATACTTTTCACATTTAATTGTCCATTGCTGAACTACATAAAATCTACTATATCGCTTAAATTTTTATAAATTATAAGTATTCAAAAACTGTTTACGAATTAAAATCATATAATAGTATCTATACAATTGAAAACATAGATATATATTTTGATTACCATTAGAACCGGAAATATGGGGCGAGGGTATAATAATTCCTTAAATCCATATTCTTTAATAAGCTCCAACTCAAACAGTAGTTTTACTAATTAAACAGGGTTTATTTATTAATTAAAAATATCTTACCAATTTTAAACAAAAATTAGTTACTTGATTTTTTATAGGTGACGCCGCCACCAATTTAGTTTCCTATCAATTAAAAACTATTTTCTTATCAATCTGCAGTTATTCGCATAAAGTAATCCTGAATATGTATTACGTTTATTCTGTGATATTCGCTCTCTTAAGGATGGATTCTTGCGGCAGATGTCTGAGGTGCACGTTCTTGGTGTATCTGATAATTGTCATAAAAAGTTATTTTTCTGTCTTTTGGTCACATAAGGAGAATTGTGTGCATTTTATGATAAATGCGGAATGATAATATTCAGAATGATTGATAAATTTCGCTAGCCTCTTCAGTCGTTTAAAAACAGTTACTTTTGATTTGGTTTGGTTTAGTTTCAGTTAGTTCGTGTGCGACCATTTTACTATGAGTATGGTATTGATGTTGTCACATTAGAAGATAGGTACGTCATCATATAAGAAGATAGGTACGTCATCATATAATAAGATAAGTACGTCATCATATAAGAAGATAGGTACGTCATAATATAAGAA
>JAUZND010004868.1:0-11487 GCA_034780555.1 Coelogynopora nodosa
GGCCCATGTAATATTATCCTGAGGGGGCCCAAAAATAGTTCCTGCTTTTTTTCATAAGTCCAATCACATCCCTGAACAGAAATTCTTCGAGGAAGTGCAGTTGGTACTGGCAACCGGTATGAAGCGGGAAGCGGTTGGATATCAGTTCTCAACAAGCAAGCAAGAACTGCGAAAGGCGATCAAAGATTACCCCGGGAAAGAGGTGAGCAATTTCTATAAAACAAAAACCTTTTGCAATCTGGTTTAGTTGCTTTTCTTTACTGCACTCTCGCCACCAACATTCAGTACCTCATTCAGTACACCCTAACCATAACCTCCTCCAAAATAGAAACATCACCTTAAACATCTATTCACACAAACATCACCAACTCCATCCCATCTCTGGCATACAACTCTCTTCATGCAACTCCGCTTCACTTTCTTCACCCCCACAATATTAAATACATGCCGCATACACACCACCAAGCGGTTTCAATGGTCCTTCCCCACCCTACGAATATAACACCCGCTGACCTCTAAACTATCTCCACTTGTGGTCATTTGGCTTCCTCTACTGGGCTGGGTGAGCGGTCCTACTACAGGGCCGCGCGGGGCTAAAGACAACAGCGACTCCGGTGTGCTTTAAGTTATAATATGGATATTTTATTTGCGTTTTGAATTTCAGGTAAAGAAAGGTTTGGAGGCGTTGTGCAAAAAAGTTGAGAAGCATCTCTCGGAAGAGGAAAGCCTATTTCAGGTATTGAAACGTTTGCAGCATAATTTGTTTAGATATTTCTTAGGCTGGGATCTGTTACATGTGGGATATGTTTTAAACTATACGGGACTTTGACAGTGAATAGTGTTAGTCTATATTGGTAAATCACAAGACTCTTCACGGCAATGTTAATTCTTTAAATCTTATTTTATTGTTGTTTTAATAGATAGTTTATGTAACTAGTTTTTTATTATTTAATAAAAAATAGTTTCTAATAATTAATTAATTAATTAAATTAAAGCGAAGAAGTGGTTTTGCTTTTAAAAGCTTATTTATTGGCATATATAATGAATGTGTGCTTTCTATTGAAATTGCAGACGATTCGGCGATTTGGTTAATAATACTCCCAGCAATGTTTTCTCATTTTTTATAATTTTCATATCGCTTATCTGAACGACTCAATGTGTTGCCATTCACTAACTGAATCTAGTTTCTATCCCGAATTAACCTCCTTCTGCATCATTTAGCTCTGTCTGTTTATATAATTAATTGTATAAATTGTATAATTCATATAAATTGTTTTGTTTAATTGCAAGATGGCAAGAGAGGTAAGTTGTACTCGGGAAAATCGAGACGAAAATTTAGTATCTATGGGGCGGTATCAAGTTCTATTTCTTATCGTTATTATGTACATACATACCATCCGTGTCCCTCTGTTCTGTCTCTTTTATTATTTAAAACTGTAAGAGGTACACTTAACAATAGGCCGATCTATAGAAAAGACAAACTATTTTAAGTTAAGGGTTCTCTGTTTTGTTTGCTCTGGTTAATAGTATAATAAGTTTTAAACTATGTAGGTATCTATTTTTGCATTTAAACAATGAATCCATTTTGTTTCTCAGCTGTACAATACAGTACACATACTTTGTGTATCAGTAATACTGCGAATTCATACAACAAAATTACTAAAAATAACTTTATATAAGTTTACTTAATTAAACAGTATATTTTTAGCTTTGAAGTATATTATCCTGTATGCAAAATGAGTTCTTAAAATATTAGGTTGAAATGATGTTGATAATGTTGAATTATGTCGAAATAAAGAAAACATATTTAACTTTTTAACTTATTTAACTTTACAATACATATCGTTTTACTTCAAATTTTAGAGATTGTTTGTTTTATTGATTGAATTTAGGTAATGTATGAATAAATAATTGTAACTGAACTTCTTGAATGATGGTTCATTGTTGTTTATTTAATATTTTGTTCTTTAATATACTAAATGAATACAGGGTTCGTGTATTTTTGAATACGTATGTAAAAATTAATTTATCTAAAAAGTAAGGACTAAGTAGTAAAATCACAGACAGTCGGAAAATGTGCGTTGGAAAGTTCTGGAATTCTGTCAAGATAATGTTCACTGCCAAAAGTCAATCCATTTATATTAATATATAATATGAACTATAAGTACCAATCTCTCCTAACATTCACACTGGGTAATTTAGGCTTTTTCTCGTATATACGAAATGTTATTAAACTGTTTATAAATATTTATGTGTTTTATATATTTATATAAACTGGTGTTTTTTGGTGTTAAACCGATACGAAATATCACCCACCTGCTTCTTAGCTTAGAGTGTTTTGTAGGTATGGAAAGTATTTAAGAGCGGTGTATTAAAAAATGTAAAATTTCATTCTTGTAACCATGTACGAACCCTATATTAATAGGTAATACTTTTATTTGAGATCTCAGAAATGACCATTATTCACACATGTACAGTTTTATTATTCATCACATTTGGACTTGTCCCATTCTTCGTTTACCGGTATATAGGTGAAGGAGGTAGGTCAGACCCGAGTTCCATACATTTCACACTGTGATTGCATGTTTTATAATCTATGTAATAGAAACTGTTTGAATATACATTGTACGTGATCGGTCAATTTTGAAACATTATTTTCAAAAATGTACTAAGTAAAACACTTTCCATGTTTATAATTTATCTCTTTATATACTGTTTTTGTACATTACACATACTTTTGTGTGGAAAATATTTTTTGTAAAAATTGAGACTTTTTCTGGAGAATTATCTCCGTTATGCTCTTACATATCATAATATTAGGTTACTCTTCGGTTAAATAATTTTATTGAAATAAAAATAGTAAATATTAAAACGTACGATCATTCGGTTCTGTGGCCCTTATCGAGGTAGAATTGTTTAATTGTCAATCGAATTATACAAATGATTAAATATGATACATTCTGCAAAGTGAGGTCTCGTCACAGTTAACTAAAATATTAAGTTATGCACAAGACAGTAGCAATAGTAAAACACGTACAGTATAGGCTTATGGAGTGTTTTTATTAGCTGATTTGTTTTTATTGTATTGTATAAATCTGTTCATTAATTATTGTACTCCCATCATAGCTCTGTGTGTTTTGCTATTGCTACTCTCTTGTCTAAAGTTAATTGGTCAATTGACAGGGGACCTCACACTGCTAAGTGTATGTACCTATTATATTTAATAATGTGTGTTTATGTACCATTTACAGTTTTACGGCCGAAATATCGGATGTTTTAAAATCCTTTATATCTTTGTTATTTTACCATCAATATAAGTTATTTTACTGAAGACTCACTTCATTTGTATTTTGTAAAAATATGATAATCTTCTCACAAACGATATCGCCGTTTCCATTGATCCGGTTCATACTCCGAGTCATATGACTCTCTGATTCTATCTGTTTCCTTTTGGGCGCTTATCTTTCCACGCCACTTAAAATGACAACAAATGTACACACGGCACAAACTTTTTAATGCTTTGTTGATTGTGATTATGTGTCTTTGATATTTGGAGGTTGTCATTCCTCCTCATCTGCGAATGATTTGTTATACTACATATTGCAGTATGTACGTTTATATTCTCCATTGATGTTAGATATTAATTGTCGGAACATGGCAATATAACTAACGTAAGTAATTTTTCAAAAGTAATATTTCAAATATGCACATTTTCTAAAATCAGTAGCGTATTATTTCATTTTTAGTGCATAATGTAAATTTGTAAATAATGATAATCTCTACTTTAGTACAAAACTACCTGTCGATTTAATATAATATAAAAATAATTAATTAATCGCTTTCATTATTTATTACATGAGACACCAAAAGTTTGTTAATGAAAAATCATTTAGAACCTAAATATGCTATTAAATCGCTTCATCAATATATTTTCCCATACATTATCTTAAACTATATTATCTTATAATTTTATTTGCTTATAATATTAAATTTCGATATATTATTTAGTATAATTCTACAACATAATAGTTACATGCGCTATTCTTTAGTGTGATATTTAACTTTATTAGTATATGTATTACTCATAAGCCTATATAATTATATATTTACTATAAATTTATCTGATAAAAGCAATTTTATTATCAATAATATCTCTATAATATCCCTCTCACATTTAGTATGGTCTAACTATGATGTGAATTTTAATTTTATTACCAAAAGTTTAGATAAACCAACGTAGAAATTAATAAAACGTGTAGGTTTTATTGAAAACTGGTGCCAAATTATCTCAGCTAAAGGTGACGAAAAATGACATTTCCAAATAATATAGGAGGGTCTATAATTGTGGCACTGTTTTACCCCAAAGGAGTACATTTTGCCAAGAATATGTTGGTTAGATTGAAATATCAGAGATAGGTTCAAAAACCTTTCAATATGAGTTATCAGCCAGATATAATATTAGGAATTATAATATACAATTTGAATAATATAACTTTAAGAAAACCGTGACAATTGGATTTAAAGATTGTCACAAAAGTATAAATTCTTTCTACTTCAGTACTAAGTACTCTTGGAAAATCAGTACTCTTGGAAAATCAAAAAATTTGTATCAGATAGTTTATACTTGTTCTTTAGATTATAAATTTGATATATTTTTATTTTATACATCAACATTTATACACCAACTATTTTGTTGGTGTTGTTCAATGAACATATATTATTAGAAAATAAGCCTGTTTGTAGCCATGACCATAAAAAACGTCAAGTCTCCTGGACCTCACATATATTATAGTTTTTTTTAATATTTAGAAGAGAGTTCCTCCAACTTTTTATTTGTGTTAGTTTAGAACAAAATTGGTTATGTGCCATTGGTTGTTATACTATAGTAGATCATAGAGGCCTATAATCTTGACATGCGTAAACTGATTATAAGTTTTACATGGTTATGCCAACATTATAATTAATTATTATCTATACATTTACCTTTACTCGCCCCAATTCCTCTAAATGTAATCGCGTAATTAAATTAGTATGATATTATAAAATGATTAATAATACTTTGCAGTACCTAATAATAAAACATGAATATATTCAATCACTAATGTATTGTAGTTATGAAATACAAGTATTATATCTACCATATTGGTACATTAATATAATATCAATTATTTAAGTTTGATTAATATTTCGAATTAATTATTGGTATATATTACATAGTACTGTATACACACGAATATGTTCTGTCATGGATAAACTGAACTTTTCAATGAGTTTATTCATTTCGTAAAAAAATCAAGTTAAGCTATGCTTTTCATATTAATAAAGATTAATACAATCATCATCGAATGTAATTGAAAAGACTACGTGATTTATTACCATGTTGATGTATAGCTTGTGTGCAGAATAATGAGCCTGGCTATGTAAGCTGAATTCAGTGGAAGTACTCTGCCTACGCATTCCATCATTCTAGGTATCCTCGTAATATACTCATTTTCTATCACAATTTTTGAAATACTAGAAGTACTATAAAGTTCCACCATTGTTAGCGGCAGTAATGACCCCTATCAAAACCCGCACATCGCAGGTCGTCTGGCGCTCGATGCAGGATGAATTCCTAAAGCAATGCGCCAACTACGACCGCCTGATAGAAGAGTGTTATCCTGACTCCGGCATCACCCTCGAATTCACTCAGAAGGATGTTGAGGAGTACTTTCGAGAGATCGGGTTGAGGGCTCATTGAGTGCGTCCATTCGGGTTGGTTTTCCTGCCCTGCCATGCTATGATTCACACTACTACTCGGCATAATATCGGAGTTATCACCCCTCTTGCTCTCTTCTGATCAGATCTTCACTTCTTCATTTCCAGCGGCTTTGTTATATCATTCACGAGATTTTGAATATTTCTTTAATTATTTTAAATTTCGAGCGATTTGATTTGTGATAATCAATGTTGTGAATTTTTATACTTATAGACAAAAAACATAAAATTATATCTAATTTATTAATTACATTAATAAAAAGTATTAAACAGCGGTATACAATATTTAGTTAAGAGTAGACATTCTGATAAGATTGAAGGAAGGCCACCTATATTACTCTATTGTGATTTGAATTAAGCACTTTTAAAAACTATCTAACTGTTCTAAATTATGTGAATATCTGTATCTTTTTATATATTTTGATGTCTAAGCGTCGACATCATTAGAAGAACTAATAATATTATTTATCACTCAACAGATAAACAGCTTAACTACATATACTACTGAACATATTTATTATATTAGCGCCAAATGTTTAAAAAAGTTTAATTCACTTGCGAAGTATCTATTAAGACACTGTGTATTATATATACATATATATCTATAAATTTAAAATGTTCATTTGTATCAATAAATGAATTTCTGTTATGAAATTCGTACATATAAAAGTTTTTGCTCATTTTGTGTTGTGATGATACTGCTTTAATTCTTTAACAATATCTATATTTCAGTTAATTTAGTTTCTTTACATAAGCTTGTGTGAAATGTAGTTAAATTTTAGAGTATGTGATTATATCCAGTGATTTCTTTTTATGAATAATTTCTTTCTATTCTGTATAAATATAGTATTTCATTTATAATTGGTTGTAAACTATTCCTAGTTGTATGCAATCCTAATCACTTGATTCTAAATTCTTTAAATTATCAGTTACCAGCCCTCTTATTGTTTAACTCAATTTTCTGAAGGTGAATTATTACCAAACAAGTGTTTCTTTATATTATATTTTTATTAATTCTTTTTTACTTCTGAATACTATAACTTAGTCTCCTTCTTATCGTATATTTTTATTCGGTTAACTTATACATTTAATTGTACTTACTAGATTTTCTTAATTAATAATATTATGTGCCTTTTTATTGTGCTAATATTTTGTTCTAAATTATTATATGAAACATGTATATTGTTTTTTTTTTATTTCTTTTTCTTTATTGGGTTCTAATTTTTAATAAACTAGTTAGAAAACGTTTATATTGTAAATATATTGTGATTAGTAAATGCTGAACATTTTCGAAAAAATTATATGTTACAGGTTTGATTTCATTTTTATATCATTGTTAGATAATGGAATATCTGAATTCATATTAAGGTGTTAGGAGTTTTCTTTGGTCTTTAAAAGTATGGTAAATGTGAAATCTTATTCATTATTTTACCCTTATTCATTTTTAATAAAGGTCCAATTCAACAATAATATAAATTCACTTAAACTCATCGCTAAATGTAGGTAGCAAAAGAGTTTCCTTTTTTTAATTGTCACTTTTTATTAAATGACATTTTCATTGGATCTGAGAGTTGGTCATTATTATATGGGTTTTATCTATTTTTAAAAAGTTATTGTAAGATGTCTCATACAATTAAACTTACCAGAAAGTCTTAAATATGTTTGTATTTTATTTAGTATTTCTTTTCTAGAATACCTATCTATGTATATGTTTAATATTAAAACAATGTAGGATATGTATTTATTCAAAAAATATTATATTTTATTCAACACATTTTTAGAAGTTATATTTTGAAAAGTACAGTACAAAAATTTCTAAATATTAACACAATTTTAAAATAATACTATTTTAGTGTCTTCTTAAAATGTAAAGATGCTCTTTAAATTTTTGTAGTACCAATAATTGACTCTATCTACGGCGGCTGTATAATATAATAGATGCTAAAAGTGACTGGATCTTTTTGTTAGCTTTAACAAATTGTATTTGATCAAGTTTTAAATGATTATATTAAATACATTTAATGCAACTTTTATCGTTTTTCAATTTTTAAATAATTTCAATAATTCAAATGTTGACTATTTCGAAAACACATAGGAATTGTTTTGAGTATGTAGTTATTCTTTATTTAGTTAATATATTTTGTATGTAAATTTTTCGTAAAATATTTGAAGTGTCGTTTTTGAATTTTTTTGTCATATACATTATATTTAATATCAGAAACGAATAATTAAAAAATATATGAAGCAATAATAAATTTGTTTATGAGAAATTTTTGTCTCAAATATGCGTTATTTTACATTGACAAACCAATTGAATACATTTTAATTTTACGAGATATATGAATATTACAATTGTAACCAAAAAATATATAATTGTTTAAAATGTATTATTTCGTTAAGGATGGCACAATAGTTGATTTGAGCGTGTTGTGGTGTCCTTTCTTCGAATATAGCGGGTGAATTCAAGGTATAAATTCTTCATTTAATGGTGATAATCAATTCCTCAATTGTTAAATAGTTTTTATTATTTATAAAAATTGAGTGATGTAATTTTGACTGTTTACGTTAATTTTTAAATGATTTTTAGACAAGGTAATTATATGTTTTCACTTTATCTTTTTCAATTAATGATAAAGAAGAAACAATTTTTGTTCATACTGTTGTTAGACAATAGAAATAGATACCATTAATAGACAATTGGGCTTAGATATCATACCGTTTTAAAATATTTTTATTAGTAAGGTGCACCATAAGCTGCACAGGGTCAGGTTATATTGGAAGCTGAACGGCCTTAGGCTTAGACTTAGTGAAGCTGAACAGCACCGGTGCATGCTTATACTTATAGTATATAATATGTCTCTAGTTTCACACAAAGTCTGGAAAATGGGAACATTTTGAAAAATGTGGATATATGACTTTTTAGCAATTAATCTACTAAATTTTATTGGTAGGTTTTATTTATTTTGATAGTCATTGACTTTAAAATATTTACCTCAGGTAAATATAAATTAGTAATAGTCTAAACCCTAGAAATGTTTGCCACAATTTGCTCAGTAATGCTGCTCACAACCATAAGGTATCTGAATTTTGACTCTTTTGTTTGGCAACTATGAGGTTCTCAAAAACTATAACTTTTAACTTTATGTAATCCTTTTCCTTCCCAACTGTGTGATATAACCTTTTAGCTGCAGTGTGTAATTCATATATGTGTACATACTTATTGAGTGTTGTTATAATTCATAACCGAATACAATGTACACAAAAGTCTGTAAATAGATTTAAAAAAATTTCAAATTCAGTTATGTAAAATGTGTATGAACCCTGATATCTTACTTCTTTGACTTTATTTTGAAACTGATTAAGGATTTGCCTCTTGTTCAGTATCTATTAAAGAACATATTTTCTCGGTTCTTTTTCATTATTTCCCCGCCACTATATTTTTAATTCTGTGGTAAAATATTTAATAAATTTATTTTATGGGTTATTTTTTATTCTGTTTCCTTAAAAGGAATAAAGTTTCTGTAAAAGGAATATCATGTTTCTTTGACAGAGTGGACACTACTTCACAGAAAATAAAAAGGCCATGTGCCTTTAAAAATTGAATTGTAGTTGGGGTGTTAATGGTTCTGCTATAATATTATTTAATAAGGTCACTGAAATTCATTTTGGAAACTACCAAATAATTATTAGCAGCCACCATGATGAAATAAATGATAACATGTTAATATCTCTTTTAAAAATATCCCATAAAATAAATTTATTAAATATTTGACTGCAGAATTAAAAATATGAGTGGTGGGGAAATAACAAAAAAGAACCCTTTTCTCTGTATTCATCTTTTGATTCAGCACTACCTTCATCTTAGGATCTACGCTACCTACAGAGACAAATGAGGTAAACCTTAAGTTTAGTGTCGGAAATAATTTTAATTTTTTCACATTTATTAACGTAAACTAAGAAATACAGAATGAGAAAATAATTTATTTAAGTACAAAAATAAAGATTTAGCATTGGATAATACAATATAAATGTCACAAATACAATTAAACAAGATAAATCCCACGGATCCAAACCATCATCTCGCCGAACTTGTTGGCCCCAACTCTTTGGCGCCACAAATATTCAGCGAGATATGATTGGAATAAGGCGTCACTGGTGCCGTGTTGACGACGCAACTTCTTTTGAGCCCGCATCCAGGTGTTTTCGATGAGCTGTATGTGAATTGTAGGGTCGTCGAGGTGGACAAAGTTATGCTCATGCACAATGACATCATGCATATAAATACCATTGTCGATTTGGTCGATTTCTGCGTAGGCGGCCCAACCATCAGAGATGACACGGCTACCTGGTAAAATCCAGCGTCGAATGATCGGGAGAAGGGTGTCTCGACGTCGGTTTGGAACCTCCAAAAGGCAGCAGCGTCCAGAATGTCGAAAATGGGTTACAGCACATTCTTTGCTCTTTGGAATAATATATCAGAAATTTATGTTTATGATGATTACATATGTTAATGAGGTCATTGCTCTGAATACCAGCACGTTTTGACACTAGATATTTTGCCTCTTCAGATAGGGCTTTATTTTCAAAATATAATACTTTGCTATAGGTTGCCTTGTCACATAAATCTAACAACAACGTTCCAACTGAGCATGGTTCCATCATATTGTAACTGAAAGCAAACAAATAATTTATTATTAAAAATGAAATACTAAAACAAACAAAATCAATATTTTTTGTCGATAATCTAACAAACTGTAAACATCACAATTCTTTATTGATGTCAAACTCTATGTGCTAATAACTTCAATTTACCTTCCAAGAACATTATGATTTTTGGTAATAATGTTGTACGGGGTTGTACAAAAATTTACTTATTTCTGTATTGATATATTACTGAATAACTCAATAAAACTAAAATATTAGTGTTCTCTTTTGTCAGTAAAATTATACAAGCTGACCAAATATCACGAATATGCCGGAAAGGATAAAAATTGAGGAACTTTGAATAATTAGATTTTTTCTGACATTTAAGAACATGATTTTTAATATATAATATGATTCATTAATAGTTATTAATATTGCTAAGAGTAAAATATAAATTTGTTCTCGTGTGTCAGAAAGCAGAAGTAGATGATACAAATCGGTCAAAAAAGTTATGCCGATATATTGTACCAAAAAATAAGATATTTTCATAATGCTCTCATTTAAAAAACATAAAAGATTTAAAAAATTTAAGATTTGGTCATTTTGAGTCATGTACATCATATGATTCAAATTTGATGCAAATCAAAGAAAGTGTGCAACACCCCATTTGTTGAATGGTCATGGAATGACCCCATCTGTTATGGCAAAATTCTCATTCATTATCATTCAAGGTGATGAAAACCTGTTGTTCGACAGTTAAAGCTGCATGTCGTCTAGTAGCTCTTTGCAAGTCAGCCTTTAAAATATCACACATAAATATTGTTGAGTCCTTAGACAGCCTATACCGGTATCTATATACTTCTTCATTGTAAAATTCTAGAGGATTAAAGCGATCCCTTAATATTTGGCGTGGTATTCTAAATCATTAAAAGTTTTGTAAAAGTAAATAAAACGTTCATGGTAGTACGAAGAGAAGAATGATACAAGTATAGAGCAACTTATAGAGACTGGGGTGTCCACTGCTATAATAATCAACTTAAATGAAGCCACTACTATATAAAATTACTATAGAATTGCTCTTGTAAA
>JAUZND010004869.1:0-11487 GCA_034780555.1 Coelogynopora nodosa
TTTCATCAATAATTATGTAAATTTATGTTTATTACATGTTCTTGCCGCTATTTTAATTGCTTAAATAAACTTGTTGTTCTTTTATTATTCATTTTTTATTAAAATCGAAAAAAAAATCATAAAAAATACAGGGGGTGGCGTTTTTAATTGTCGGGGTGTATGTTACGATAATTCAATATAGATCTTTATTTTTGCCAAGCATGCTACTTTTTTGCAATTGCCGAATGGTTTAATCCAGTTATATTATATATATATCTATGAAATAAAGAAAATAAGTATTAGTTGAAATTATGCTAGCGATTTTTGCGGATAAATGTTAGTGATCAAGTTTTAGCTTTATTTGATGTTTTACAGATCAATGCATTGCTGTCACTCCTATTCTAAATCTTTTGATCATCAACACATCCCGTGCGCTTGTATGTAATTATTAAATTTGTAAGATAATTTTAGTTGGCAATAAAGGCATAAATTCCTAAATTTAACTTATACCATTGCAAAAGAAATACTGTTTGTGTGTTTGAATTGTAAAATTTCAGTTTGATAAAATAATATTGAAATTCTATAACGTTTTGTTTACAGAATTTTGAAAATATTTGAAACTATTAAAACATGCATAAATAATGTAAATATTTATTTGTTTAAACATATTATATTTCGATAAAGCTATACCTGGTAAAAACATTTTTAAATATTCAGAGCACTGAATATTAATTTTGAATATTCCCCACCTGCAATATAGAAAGCAACTCAACACAGACAAACTTTCGAATTGGCTAGACCAACACAATGAGAGTATATTGTATAGTTTATAATGAAAAATAATTCATATGAACGTAAAAATAGTAAGTTCAAATTTATAGGTCTACTTTGTACATTTTTAATTCACAGTTAAGACTTTAAAATTAATTTTTGTTACACTATATGCTATACATTTTCATAGTAGTAGTAGTTGTGGTAACATTTTAATGAATCGTTCCATTAATAATAGTTTTCGTATATATAATTGAAGCACATGGCGTTATTTCACAAAATGGGACTTTCCGCTGTTCTTAAAAACTATTAAGACTATTCACAAAAGAAATTTTACAATAAATGAATTGTTCTCCTCTACGCTACGTAAATTACGCTAGAAACATTTATTAATTCAATGGATAACAAATTTGCAAAAAAAGAATGAACAAAAAATGTAAGATTTAAAACATAACATAAAATAGGTTGATATTCAAAAAATAGAAATTCATGTATAATTTTCTAAACACATATTACAAAATGTTCTCAAATAAAATAAACAATTGATAAAGAACTTAAGAAGTAAATATTATATATATTTATATTTTCATTCATATTTATAATATTATTTTACAATTTAAATAAATATATATATAAATAAAATGTATTTATTTGTATATTATTACATTATTACATTTTTATGATTGTATATAATATAAACATTTCGTGAATATTGAGTATATGTCTATTTTTCTCTTTGTAATATAAATGTTGCCTATATGTAGCATATATTTACAATTCCAATCCAGTAATATAATTATTAAATTGTATGATTATCCTCAAAGAGTAACTCAAAAAATAAGATTTTAAATATACAATATGTATTATCATTAGGACACATACATATCAGTGACTTATCCTAATCGATAAAGTCGATAAATCGAAAAATCGATAAACCTATCGATAACAAAAGCTGTTCAAATGTATCAGAGTTTCCATTAGTAACGTTGTCACCAGGGTTTGCGGTTCATTGAATCAAATGCATGGCCATTATTATTGTCTAACTGGAAATATTTTTAATAATAAGTATTTCAGTATATAAAACCAATAACTTATAGTCTTCGACTATATTAATTAACAGGATTTTGGACAGAACCTTTTTTTAAGATGCCTAGACTCCTAATTCAGTTTGACCTTTAATAAATGATATATTGTATCGATAATATCGACGATGATTATAATAAAGTTTACTTTTAAATATTTTAACATATTTGTTTATTACTACATTGATTACCATAGCTGTTTAACATATTTTAGATATCTCACATTAAGTAACATGATATAGTGTCCTACATTCAAAATTTCAGTTAATTGTATTTTTCAAAATCTATATATTTTGACGTTGTGTTGTACTTTTGATTTGTCAGATTAAAATTAGATATTGTCGTTATCTGGTCTATGCTAATTATAAATGTTTGATTTTATTTTGAATAGAAATAATTCGCAAACTACCTTGAAGGACATCGTACATATCCTACGCGGCATTCATTCTTTGTTCTTCCCCGAAATTGATATACATATTTTATAAACATGATTTTGTTAGAAATGTGTTATAGTAGTATAGTATACATTTCAATTAAATATTAAGAATTATTATTAATTTTTTATCAAATCAGATTAGATTAAAATAATAAATATAAAACTTCACTGTTTCAATTAAGAAAGCGTGAATGAAAATATTCAGCTTATAAAGTTTCAAATAGAATACTATTTATAATGTTACACACTATTTTAAGACAGGTTTTTACACTAAATCAACTTCTAGGCTTAATATATTTACACATTTCTGATAGCAAGTTGCGCAGCCTAATGCCCATTAAGTTTGAAAATGTTTAACAAACAGGGTTTATGATAAATTTAGAGTGTAACATATATGGTATAGTGAATATTTCTTCTACATTTAATCAAAACCTGTTAAATTAGAATATATTGAGTCCTATATTTAATGGAAACTAAAAGGAATTGTTGCCTCAAAAAAGTGCACACTTGCTGGAAGAGTATTCTACGTAACTATAGTTACCATGTTATCTTCTTTAGTTAGAAACTTATTTATAGTTAAAACATGCATATTCGTAGCTAAAAATATCAAACCTTTTTCAAAAGTAATGTATATACTATATATAGGCAATTTAGTAATTATTGCAAAATTGTTTTATCAAACTTGTTATTGAGTATTAATTGAATATACTTCAACATTCAATATATATAATTCAACAAACAACATTTTTAAACATTCAAGTTACTCAAAATTAAAAATTAGTCAATATTCGAGATATACTTTAACGGTCATGATACCTATACTTTAACATTTAAGTTAATTCAACATTAAGAAATGTTCATCATTCATTAAATATTTCAACAGTCAGTACCATTATATTCTACTTCAATATTCAAGGTAGTTCAACATTATAGGGTTAGGGTTACTAGGGTTACGGTGCCACAGCGCAAATAGGCGATTCCAATGATCAGGTCGGCATCTCTTCCCCTAACAACTATACACGAGTTAATTTTACTTCTTATAAAACATATAGTATATTTGTTATGCATGTCAATAATTATATTTGGCCCAATTTAGATACAAACAAAAACTGTTGCCTGTTATGTACATTTATATGCTTAGAACATCCTGCCTACAAAATACCAATATGGGAATACTATAACTGGAACTATAAAATAATTATAATGTTTATTTTATAGCTATAACTATAATTTAAGTTTAATCATTAGAATTAACGCTAAATTTGAACGAAATTTATTTAGGTATGAGAGATTCGATGACGTCATATTAAGTACCTATGTATACTTAAGTATTAAATTCATGGTGCAGTTAATGAAATTAAAATTGTGTAGATGCCTGCAGAAATGCACAAATTGAAGCTATATAATGGGAATATAGTTTTGTCAAACAAATCACGCTCCAGAACTTGGCTTAGGCGCGCATAGCTATATGTTGCAGGACTGAATATGAGCCATACATCTCAGGTTATACCTACAGAACATCGGTTATATTTTAATGTTTTATTGTTACAGAATTTTATTGTTACAGAACATGTTTTAATTAACTTTTGCACGATGACATACATATAGACTGACATATTTCGTAACAACTATATATAAAAATTTTGTTAATATAATGCCATATATTCATCCATTTGGGCTTACCCACCCATCCTCCTTAAAATATGTAGAGGGAGCCAAAATGTAACCTGGCCACGACTCGATACTGTGAATTTCTCTGATGACCTGTATTATAATGTATATTCAACGAAACGCGTCCTGCATTTTAGTATGTTATGTTATGTTATATAAGCTTGGCAAAAATAAAATAATTTTATCACAATATAACAAAGTTGTAAGTCTATGAAATTTACAAGACATAATCATATCATTAATGTTCGTATCCCTACATAGTTGCGCCACATTGAAGGGTCTTTTGTTTGGTTTGAGTCTTTTTATCTAAACAACATTATTTAGTTAATGAGTGAGACATATTTATTCGAACTAAACAAATTAATCCACGCCATTCTGTGAAGAAATTCCAAATTATAATACAACTTTTACGTATGTTTTATAAGTTTGACTTTTCTTACTCAAAAATAATAGTTGTACAAATGACTTTTAATGCATGGAAATGGTGTTCGGTCCTACGAAATTGGTTATTGGATAAATCGTGGTTCTCACGTAGTCTACACTTCTTTATTGGCTCTATGTTCCGCATTACATTTTTTGGTTTTATTGAATATAAATGACTTGACTTTTAAGATAATCAATTATATTATATATAACATTTGTGAAAATACTCCTATTTATATGAAATATTAGGTAGCATTCCCTTCCTTACTCCAGATTCCCTAAATGAGCCGTTCCTTTTTTGTGCCAGTTTTGAGATAGGGAATTATTAAAGTCATATATAGTGTAAGTGCCTCATCTGCTTCCTTTGTTACATGATCGAAATTTGGACGTAGAGCAGAGGCACGAACGAAGTCAAGCCGCATTATTTGTACAATACGGTCTTTTAACCCATAGGCAACTCAAACTATTTAATCTTATAGCTGCTATGCGACTAGAGCGACGAACAGAGGGCGAGTGTCGGATACGGGAGGCATTGTCTCTTGAGGTTGCCCCCAACCAAATGATTTCTATCGTCGTTTCAGTTGCTTCTGTAGGGCGTCGCCGTCTCATCCCGGTGAAAGGATACATTTCTTCTTCTCTTGCCATGAAAATCCGAGCCGAATACTGCCCGATTGTATATTATGTCTTTCCCAGATCTCTCTCTCTCTCTCTTTCTCCCACTTTTCTCTCTTTCTCTGTAATCCCCCTCCACGTCCAGGACTGTTAGAAGAAAGGTGTTGTGATAATAGAATATTTGATAGCTGATCCCCCTGCATGGTTAATAGTTATTCCAATTTTTTTTTATTAAGTTTGTGTTTCAATGTTTCACGCGCTTCACGGTGCTAGACTTAACTTTTGCCGAAAATAGCTCTCGCTCTGCCATGATCATTTTTTGAACATCAATAAACCTGAATCCTTTATCGTTGTAACTAACGCGTTCTTCTATGAAAGTCGAACTTTACTTGTTCTATAACAATAATCAGGCAGTCAATAATTTTCAGTAGTTAATCGAATGAGATATTGCCCGGCTGTATATTCTCCTGTATGAATGATATATGGAAAATTGGGGTTGAATTCACGTTTGATTTGTCAAAGATTAAAACATATTTTTTAAATTTATTATGAGTCATCGGGTGGTTAACTAAAAATATTGCTTGTCGTTGGATTATCACAAAAAAAACTTTTTGTGTAGTTAACAAAAATTAAGGTAAATGTTGCGCTCAGGTAAACACTTTTTTTATTTTTCACAATAATTCGATTGACAGTTTTGAGTTGAAAGAATTTAATTTAATATTTATTTTCTAAAACATGTTATGATGTTTTAAAATGATTATTATTATTTTTTTTTCTTTGTTTCTTTTTTGTTTTTTTGTTTCTTTCTTGTTTTTGTTACTTTTTCACGTATTTATTTACATGTATTTGTTAAATTAAACTATTTAATATAATTTTATTATATATTTATTTATTTCATATTTTAAATTATTAAATATTTTTTTAAAAAAATACTTAATTATTATATCGATTTTAGATTACATTTATAATACTTATATTGTTTGTTTTTTTAATTTAATTTAATTTTAATTGTACTTTTTTAATATTAATAAAGTTATGCATCATGCGTATTGTTATTTGATGAAAACGTACACTTGAAAAAATTATTAATAAACAATAGACTTACATAGAATAGTTATATACATATTATATGCATATAAAATTATTATAAAGTAATAAAAAACAACAGCATTGGACTAAATTACAAAATGTGTTAGGGTTCTTCGAAAACTTAATATTTAAAACATAATACCTGTATTATTTGTTTTATATATAATGGTTTATAATAATATATAATTTATAGATATTTATATTGTATATACATATTATGTAGATATAATACTTCATAGGGTAATTATTATAATACGAAAATAGTCACTTTACTACAATAAAAGTATATCGTTACATTGCTAAGAAATGTTAATTTTAAATGAAAAAGTTGTGCGTATGCAGCCTCATCGGAAAAGAAAGTGGAATATAGATAAACAGAAGAACATAAAATATATCAATAAAAGATTATATTGTATTTAGACGATAATGTACTTATAGCTGTACATTATATTGTATCTGCGAAGGATGCTTCTAGATTTAACTACAACCTCGCATATTGATGTAATAAATAATTAATCGGTTATATATCAAAAGAAACGTAATGTTTAAAAGTTGCTTCACGACAACAAATACCATAATAATAATATAATAACCGCCTAAATGACAGTTATTTAGCCGGCATAAAATAATACACTACGAATGCTTAACCGGGAGTAAAAATATATAATTGTATAAGTATAGACAAGTTTATAAAACATAAAGTACAAAGCATATTTATAGAGTTGAAAGACTAATAACGGATTGTACATAAAAAAATATATTCATGCTTTTTAAAATATGTTATTTATGATCATGTATATTGTACTTAGACATGGTCATTTGTGTTATTATGCTTTATTTTACTGTTAGTTTTCCTCATTTGATAAATTTTTTGTATATTTGAATAGCACAAACACTATAAATATATATGGCTTTACACATAAAAAGCAGACAAATATTTCCCAAGATCTTCAAAAAGGTTGATTTTGGAATATTTAATAAAAAATTAATTTCACTTACTCCTTTTCCACTTGCCTACAGGACACCTATCAGGCGGTCGATACAGACGATGACTGTATCTCCATTTCTAACGAAAACCTCTCTGTGGACAACTTCTTCGACGCTTCCGGAGGCGGCGGCGGCGGAAAGTCCAACACCGACCTGTCGATCTCTGCGAGCGAGTTGCGCCGTCTCCAGTCCGTGGCAGCATCATCGGCGGCCGCTACTGCTGTTCTGCCGCCGTCCAACCATGGTGCTGCAGCCGCCATTCGACCACGCCACTTCGCGAGAGGGGAGTCGCTCAACTCGGCCATGAGCACCAGCTTTGGCGGACTCTCGAGCAATCTGGGTGGGGAGGAGCCGCCTCTAGCATTGATCGAGGACGACGAGATTCAGGACTCTCAGGCGGTCCCGGCGGCGGGGGACAGGGGCAGGGGTGGCAGTAGTGGTGCCGGTGGTTTGCTGACACCGCTCATGTTGTCGCCGCTGAATCCGGCAGCCGCCGGCGAGTTTTGCGAGCGACTAGGCGCGGGGGAAGAGGGCGGCGCCGATCGGCTGATCGAGGCGATTGAGTCATTGCGGGACTCGATCCAGGACAACACAACGGTCCATACGACCCGGTCGACGCGGAATCGGGGTCGGCGTGGCACGACGCAGTTCGGTTGTAAGGGAGGCGTGCTCAATACGCAGCAAAAGGCGGATGAGCGGCTCAAGATACGCAAGGAGAAGGTGAGACATGTTGATCGATCAATACCGGAGTAGAGTGATGATGACTCACTGTTTCTTATCGATTGGCGACACAAATCTTACTTTTAATAATCCAATCATATACATTTTTCTATTTATTTTGCTCAACGTATATTTTGGTAAGTATTTTATATTACAGTAATTTAATTATACATATCAAATAAAAAATGAATGCATTTAAAATGTTACATGATCAATTGAAGTAATTCGCATAAATCTTAATTTCTTTTCAAATATATTAATAATAAAATTTTAAAGCGGTTAGTTTAATAATAACATTCTTGTATACATTATATGAGTGTCGACTACAGCATTTTTTAGAAATTTTAAGAAATATTCAGAAAAACCGCTTCAAAATAGTCAATAATGTTGCATGAAATCTGTTTTCTAGAGGTGCTACAAGTAATTGTCTTAGGTAACCACTGCTTCCAAATATATTTGTTAGAGTGTTTCATCATTCGAAATAGGCAATGATATATTATATATCAGACTTATGGAATGCTTTTGATGTCAGAAAAATATAAACTAAATCAATACGGGCAATGTGCTAGAGAATTGCGTCAAACATTTAGTTAAAAAAATGTTCACCTTTATTGGGAGATATTTAGCTTTAATATACCCCCGGGAATTCTTTATAGCTCTATCTACACCAGCTATGAATGATACACGATTTAGCAGTTAAAAACACGATAAACATTCATTATCTGTAATCACGTTGAATTGATATATTTTGACAAGTCAACAATCTATAACTAACCGGGGTGCAGTGTTGCTGTATTTTTATACAAATTAAAATTTGATAACGGGTCTAAAACAGTATAGGATATTATACAGGGCTTACTCCATTATTTTAACGGCAAATGAGCAAATCTGTCTTTTTAATACTAGTTTTTTCGGAAAAAATAGTTCCTCAAAATATTTCACTGAATTAATGAATGGGTTTAATGTGTTTATTTACCATACGGTAAAAACTATATTATGTTAATTATTTTTAGTCAAAGATCATTCTATTTGAAAATGAGAAAAAATTAAATAAAATTGTAATTATTTCAAAAAATTATACAATTTAATATGGTTAAGTAAAGAAAAGTGTGGAAAAGTGGCAAGACAGTTACTGGAAAATTCAATTATCAGTACAATGCTATTCTAAATATAAATTTTATTGCACGAAATAGGAACAAAAAAATCTACTGTAAAATGTTCAAACTTCAGATCATCCTGTTGTACACACAGGTTCATTCTTTTCAGAACACTGTGACATGCCTATGCATATAATTTCTTGTTACTGTCTACGATTGTAAAGTCATGTATAGTTTGCTACTTTCATTTGGACCAATGTTCATGGTTTCGATGACACCCTATCGTTAATTGCACCTCAGAGGAAAAAGTCCATTGCGGTTAGATCGGGTGATCTCGTCGTCCAATCCATCCTGCTTGGCGCGTTGTTATTCAGATATTCACGAACGATATGAAACGAACAACACTTGAATGAAAACAACACGAAACTTAGTATGTACATGCACAAAATCTTCAATTAATCGTCATCAAAATGTATTAAATAGCCTCCTAATTTCAGCACAAACATCTCAGAAGTATAGTCATCTCTAAGTTTCTCTGTCTTCCTATCCGAAACCGTATAATCTACAAACGCTGCTGTATGATCATTCATAAATGTATTTATGGCGATGCCCCTGAATAACTGCCTAATCTACTCAGACCAGCAGCTTTCGTCGTCACTTCCTCTGTATCTCTCCGTTCCAAAGACTTTACAAACCTATCTCGCGGTTCCGATCTGCGCATGGCGACTTCTCGTTTGCTGCACCCTGAGGACCTTGAACAAACTGCCTCATAGCATTAAATCGGAAAGAAATTTACGAGTTTTCAAAAACTATTAAAGACTCAGCTATTTTCATAATTGTACAACTTTTTGGCTCCTCCTTTACCGCTTCTCTGAGACTTTAAATGTTTGTATGTAAATAATAATAATAATATGTATGCATTAATTTTTTACTTAGAATACCTTATTGGCGACACTTTCCATTCTTTGTGCCTGTTTATCAGAGTTCTTTTCATATACACTTGATCTACTTTATTTTCCTCGTTGTACATTCCTCCCCTAGATATTAAACAGTTGATTATAAAATATACTGCTACTATTAAATTATTATATCCAAATTGTATACTGTGATCGTATTCTTACTCTCACTCCATCGTGCAAGTTATTCTCTGAGTTTGTCCAATATAAATGTTATAGAAGATACATGAGATCTCACAGAAGAAGACATTTTTATATATCACTTATCACTGACATGAGGTATCTTTTTTTAAATTTCAATCGCAGTGTAAACATAGTTTAAATTCTCAAATTCATATGTCAGATTATGCGTCTCACTTCATAACGTTTTTTTCCTGCTGTGATGTATTTTAACTATACAAGTTACCTTCTGATAATATTGTTTAAACAAAAAATAACATTATATATTTTATTGTGTAATACATGATGATGACCTTTCGTTTACTGTCGATAATAAATGATGGACTATTAATGTGATATCGTTACCCCTCTTTGAATTTCCAACATGAAAATTACTTTTCTCATATCTCTTCAAAATACGGTGGGAATATGGTCCGCGATGTATTAGTTAATTATTTTATTCTTTAAATTATCTCAGATATTGGCCTATAAATTCCACGTAAAAACTGTAGTCTATGATTTCTCTTGTAATAGGTGACAAACACTTTATATTGGAGAAACTCAGAGAAAAAGTTCCAATCTATAATAGTGAAAGAACATGATTTGTAGTATTCTTGTTGGATATGATAATTCAACAGTGACGCCATTTTCTTTAATATCAAATATAATAATAATTCGAAATGCCTTCTTTTATAAAAACAATGTTATACAATGGGTAGGCCATGTGAAGACAAAACCAACAATAAACAATGTCAAAGCGCAATGAGTTGTTTCAACTGCAACATTTTTTTTTCAATATTGATTTAAATTTAAATTTAATTTACCATAGAGTAATTAATACATAGAGATTTCACTCTTAATAATTTCATATACATCGCGTTGTAAATTTTCGTCAATAGAAAATCGTTTTATTTTAATAAATTTCATGTAAATGGGTTAACAAAACAGTAGTGTTAAATACTTTTTATTAAATTGATTTTAAGAGTTAATATATATATATATATATATTCATACAATATTAACATGCATGAGTTGTCTATAAAATATAATTTATTACTTGTATATCTTAAAACTGTTTCACTACATGAACTATTTTTCTGCTGTCAGTTTTTAAATAATTATTTTGCAAAAACTTTCGGGTGACAAGTTAGTAGTATTGTAGTGCATACAGATCAATATACGAGTGAAATCTCTATTGTTCCTTACTCTATGGTTAGTATATTGAAAACAATATTAGAATAATTATATAATATATTTTATATTTGTGATATACTTAATTCATAAAACAATTGAATTTTGGATTGTTCAAATTCAAAATGCATTATTATGATGATTTTTCACAAAACTACATTTCTAGGGTAAATGTCAACAAATTATAACATCTATAAGCTTATAAAATTATTTAGCTTAATGAAGCCAACAATTGAATTAGCAGTGGATTTTTAAGGTGTCTAATAAAAAGTCTGACATGTCGTAGAGTAAAAAACTGAAGTGTATTCCTTTAT
>JAUZND010004870.1:0-11487 GCA_034780555.1 Coelogynopora nodosa
GAGAATATGCATCTGGGATGAAAATGGCTTCCAAAAACATGGCTATTGGTTCATAAAGTTCAACAAACCTTGCAATAGCGCTGTACCTCTCGACCCATCGTGTCTTGCAAAGACCTTGAATAGAATTCACGATCTTTTCAAAGAACTGTTGACGTTTAGGGGACAGACTTAGGAACAAGAATATCTCATTGATGACACCAATAAGGTTCCTAATTTGCGATAGCTTGCAGGATGCGGCAATAGACAGATTGAGTGAATGTGCATAGCAATGGGTATACAAACCAAACGTCGCTCCTGTAGTCTTTATAATTAAGGCCTTGTAATCCATTGACTGTAGCAGACATAGAAGAGGCACCATCGTATGCTTGACCTCGCATTTTAGACAGTTGTAGCCCGAATTTTGTCTAAAATGCTAAGTATTTTGGAACTGATTGCTTCTCCAGTTGTTCTTTCAAGATGGTAAAATTCAAAAAACTCTTCCCTGATGGTATCATTAGAGAATCAACAAATAGAATGCTAAGAGAAAGAATCTCTGTATTAGCATGGTGATCAGTGACTTAATCTGCAATAATGCTATAGACACCAAGATGCGAATTGTTAAGGGCTGTAATCAGATTACACTTCCTATTTGAACGTAAATATTTTTTGCCACAGCTGACCAACATATTTGATAATTCTGGATTGATGAATTTAATTTTTGTGTAATATTCGCCCTTCGATTGATCTAGTATGTAGTAGGGGCCCCTCGATTGATCTAGTATGTAGTGGGGGCCCTTCGATTGATCTAGTGTGGCGGGCCCTTTAGTGGGGTGTGTTTAGTGCTAAAACTAAAAGACCCCCTTTGAAAAAACACTTTTAAAAGCTAGGGGCCCTCCCATAACGTAGAGGGCCCTCTGAAAATTTCAGGGGGGGTACGTACCCCCTGTACCCCCCCCCTCTGGGTGCGCCACTGATTTTATTTGAATTAGCAAAACAAATTGTAATCGATGATACGCTATGCGAACTATACCGTGAACTTTGCCTATTTTATAGGTAATCAAGATGGCTATGTAAATTACTAAACTAGAGCAAAATAATAGAGAATAATTTTGTTTTTATTTTAGCTCATTATTTGCGGAAAATAAATAGAATTTCTGAATATGGAAAATCATGCTCACACAGTATTATAACAATGTAAATCAAATAAATCGGAGAACTGTCAAGACTTTGTATAGTCATAGCTACTTAAATAATAATATATATATTTATTGTATATGTATGTCAACATTGTTTGTATAGTATAAGTATATACCAGCGATGTAATTGTGCTATATATGATAACTTATAGTTGGTGTGATTTCTCTTTTGAACTAATATTTGTCCAATTTTAAATATATATTTTTAAATAATTTATATTAGAAGGTGTTCACAGTACCTAAATTAAAGTAAATTAAGAAATCTTTTAATTATGAGTTCGGACTTCTCTACATTTCAATATAGTTTTGCATAGTATGATTTATATTGCTATTTGATTTCGCTTTTGCGATTGATATAGTTATACATTTATTGCGTAATATAATATGCGAAGTTGTTCAAGTTGATTGTTTGTTAATTATTTGTAGAGAAAACTTTTGAACTTTTTTTTACTTGACGAATATGTCATTATATTTGGATAACATCGGCTAACGAAATAAATCTATATATTTTAAATAACACCATAAATAATATGACCTACTGTTTTTGTAACAATTTCTTAAATAGTGGTTATAATACAGTTCTATAGACATTGAACTATAGGTCGTGATACCCACATGTTGCAAATGTTGTGATACACTTAAATAATGATATTAGGCCGGTGACTCAGCTAGCTATATAATACAACTTCGGTTTACCCACGACCCACACATACATGCACCTCCAATTAAGACACTTGAATTAATGAAATCTATTAAATATTACATCGTATTCTGATATTAACATCAAAGATTAACAGTTATATCAGTAATAGTACCCGTATTTGTATTGAGCACTGCTAGTATTAAATGTACAATATACGTATATGCCTATCCAAAGTACAAAATTACTTTACTATATATACAATATGTGGTATAGTAATCTTATAGTTACATAAATGTGTCATTGAATTTGGGCCAAATATTATAAGGCCGTAATAACACTCTTAAATTCATAGTTTACCTCTTTTAAATCATACTAGTTTTTACAGAAGTTATTTGACATATTATAATAAATAGAGTTACTTGTAATAAATTGAAAGGTTTCCTATATACAATTTCAAATATACTTCCTATATTTGTTGCTACGCGATATATGAGGGTTAAGGGCGCCATTAATGTATATATGAAATAAAGAGTTTTTTGATTTGTGATATTTTATAAAATTACGGGAGCTATTTAGATAAATTCTAGAAAATATAGTCTGTTTTAAAATATATAATGGTCCAACTGATTACAGATTTTGTAAAATAAAATAATAAAGACCATAATTTTATTAAATTGTAATTAAGATGAATCCAGGGAACAGTGACTTTATAATGAATTTATTCTTATTAAACTTTTATTGTTTTTTTTAATTGTACATGTATTGTTTGAGATCAATTCAATTGTATAATGTCCTGTGTAGCCTATAGAATATTATAAGTATAACAGGCTGACGTAACAAAAACTATAATTAATTACGAAAATCTAAGAAACGGTATATAATTATTTACATCAAATTCGATTGGTTTAACTATAAAACAGACATATTGAACTGGAGGTAGTGTACAATGTTTATTATATAGTTAACTGTTCATTTTGTGGAACAAAGAAAAATTAAGCTGTTATCATGTGCTAAATATAGTCTCTGATAACATTTAGGAAGTTATATTATAGTATGAGAGAATATGAACATGAAGGTCCATTTGAAGCAACGGTAAGAAGATGCACACTAAGAAAAACCGGCCATTTTATTAATTCAAAAATTGCATGACAGTTGACACGAATCCATGCTGGAACTGGTTGCAGTTACGTATGTATATACGGCAACTATAAATAATACAGATTAGAGACGTACCTAATATTTGATCGCATCTGAGATGAATAAAAACTATTTCTACGCGGTAGTTAAGTCGATACAGAGGTGTAATTCAGATATTATTTAAAGAATTGCAGATAATGGCTTCGTTCGCAGGATGGAGTTCTGTCAATGTACATAAACCGAAACAATTTTCATATTTAAAAACTCTCTTAGACCAGGTATTAATTTACAAAAATGTTCTTCTTGAATATTTTTACTATTAGTAAGAGTATTAATACAATCTTTACTTAATTATAGTTAAATTAATTATGTATAAATAAAAAAATGAGTTATTTTAGGACATCTTTATAAATTGCGTTTTTGCACCACTATAATATATGTTTGCATATTAAAATAATTCATTCGAGATGAATTTTTTAAATTATACTCAAAAACGAAATACTAACGGTGACAGCTTTTGAGAAAATTACACATTTAATTTGTTCAGCAAATATAAAAATTACTTTTTTAACAAAATTGTTCAAACAGTTTGCGAGAAGTGTTTATATTAAATTAAGTATTTGATCGAGTATAACCTGCGCTAAATGTAACATTATTAAAAGGCAATACTAATTTACGGTTACCAAAATACATAATCAATAAAATAATAAGCAAAGGAAAACGCATCATAGAATCAGTAAATTTGTATATTGCAACAGTTAAGAAATAAAACAATATTCGAATGACATAATCATATAAGAGCAAGTTAAGATAGTAAATATTTACACACAAACATAAAATAATTGGGCTGCGAAGCTATAAAACATTATACTTATCGATAAAAGAAAAGAAAAAAACATTCAGCAAACAGTATAACTTTACATATACTATTAAAGTAATCAAGAATAAATCAGTTCATGGAATTTGAGATATCGGTTTCTATCATACGGCCGTGTCTAATCCTGGAAGTAGTCAAGAGAGTCATCGGCGGTCTTGCCAAGCTGAAGTCCGTGAAGTTGTGGATCCCCTTGGCCGGGAAGGGGACGGAAGACTCGCATGTGGATGTGATCAGCGCTGTCTACCTTGATCTATGAGCGCGGTAGAGAAAGAGAGAGTGAGTGAGAGTGAGACAGAGACAACAACTGTGAGAAGGCGTATTATCTGAGAAACTAAGTTGTTAAATAAGTAAATCAATGCAACACGCGGTAAGATATATTAAGAAAAATACTTTTAAACAAGCTGTCGATTCAAATAGTGTAAAAAGACAATAGGTAAATTATGTTAATATAAATGTTACTAAATAGTTGGAATCCATGATGACATCGGAACGTGGCACACAGGCTTTCAGCCAAATTGCAATATTTAAAATTACTGTTAAGTAAAATCGAGGTCGTATTTGGCAACTACATGAATTACATACACTATTCACTGCCAACTGCCGGCACGTGGTCGCAATACTGAAAATAGCAGTAATAATGTGTACAGGATGCACACAAAAATTACAATGCTACTTTACTTCGTGGATTATATAAACAAATACACTCGTCAACTGAGTCATACTGTCGGGTAATAAAAGTAACAGCTTGTTCATAGCCCTAGTTGTGATGCCATTTGTAGGAAATTTTTGGTCAATTCTATTCATTATATTCGGCATTTTGGTCATATCAAATTAATATACATAAAAAAAGTATGCACCGTAAAAAGCGTTAAATGTTATGATGTAGGCCACCAGTAGTTTAATTAAAACGATCAAACTTGAAACATTTTCAGATAAATTTACGGAAAGTACCGTTTAAATTTGTACATAAAGATATCTGAAACGTAAAGGAAACATTACTTTTATTATACCCAATAAAGGAGGAGTACACATAACATGTGTTTATTACAATAGAATCATCCTGAAAACTTGACCAACCTACCTAATTTAATGAATTTACAATTATACAATTCAAATATATTGTATACTATAGGATGTAGCAACAAGAATACGAATATTCATTAGTGAGAAAAATTAGGTTACGACAGTAAGATCAATATTCCCAAAAGAAAACTGGAAAAAATAGCATTGGAATAACTAATATAATAAATTGGATTTACCAAAATTTCCAAAAAGCTACGTATAACCAACGTATATGCAACGAGAGGATAAAGATAGACAGATAGTTGATTGAAAGAAGTAAATCTATTTATAACTATGTGCTATACAAGGAGAGTGCTGTGTCGCTTGCATATGATATAATAGTGATCGTAACTTAAAATTACAAAACAATATGTTATGGTATAACATATAATATAATCAATAAATATAAAAAATAATATTTATAAAATATAATATGTTCTAGTTTAAAAGGCAAGCTGCAAACTACGTATGCAAATACATGCGAACTAAGAATATGTCACTGTGTGGAGCAACGATACGACACATATAGCTTTCCAAAAATTAACATAATATGTATAAATCGTAATATATAATCTTTACAGTTGACTGCCACTATAAAGAGTGCCTTAAACGGTAATGCTTATTTTTACACTTATAATACTACACACAAACTATAGCATACTATAAGGGTTATGGTACACACTAATTGACACATCTGGAGAAGGCACCATAATGTATATTAACAAAACTGGCCAACATGATTGAAACTACACAATATATAACAATAGTAAATAGGTTTGTGTAATGTAATGATGAAATACATATATGTGCTATAATATATCGTACTTCAAAGGGCAAAAAATGTACACTTCTAATATGTGTATGATATAGCCTATTGCATATATTATATACTTAGAAGAAAGATTGATAGTACGGTTGCACACATGATGTAGGATTTAAATTTTTTAACAAGTAAATGTCTATGTTTAGTTTATGTTTAGTAAAAATATAAAAAAACCCGACAAAATGAACGAAAAGTAACGTAATATGTCAAGTATTTAAACAATATAATACCTATATTTTGAATGACACAGAAGGAAGGCGAAACAGTGAAATGTATGTAATTATTCAATCAATGTGTAACATGTACAGTATAATTATATTCTACTGCTATAGGTAAATCACAACATACATTAACAATAAAATAGAACACCATATTTTGAACACTAGTGTAGGTTATAGCGATAAAATGGCGTTATTAGTCCTACAATTACTAATTCCAGCTTGCCTGGACTTTGCACTGTCATTATGGCGGCCTATAACACAATTACTCCGTACGAAAATGGAGTATGTTATTTTAAATACGAATCATATTATGAGGCAGATCAAATTATTGATGCATTTAACTAACCGGTTAACGAAAGTGTGGATAATGACTTCAGTGCGATCATTGTAACAATTACTTAGAACTGAGCAAGCAAGGTAAAGCTGCAATAGTGTTGTATGCACCGTAGAAAATTATAAATCAGTAGATATTAAAGACACGATTAAAGTATTTTACATATTTAAATAATGTAATGATTATTATTATTCATTAAAGTATATTTCTTAGCGTCAGTCAAAACTCACCTTAACAAAGAAATTGGTACCGGCGACAACCTGGCTTTTGACAGACACGGGTTCAAACAGGGCAAATGTCTTAGTTGCTTTTGTTTCTGCTGCTGGTTTTAACTGAAATAAAAATACACGGAAAAAAGTAACTAACCTGCTTACAAAAAATTTAAACATTAACATTGAAGCCATAGAAGCACCAAGGAGTGGGGTTCCAATGACACATCAGTATTTAATGCTATACTACTAAAAAATCTACATTTAATGATATCGTTCTGAAATTCGTAGTACCTGCCCACTTATTGATGCACCTTTGACTTCATATATATATATATAGAATAAACCAAATAATATATAATGACATAGTGCATTACTCAAAATAAGCTAAAAATAGTTTCAAACAACCTTAAAAAATTATTGTCAAAAAAATTGTTAAGCCATTTGGCTGAAATTTTCATAGATGACTTATAGTGTTGCATAGATTATTTATGTTGTAAAGGCATGAGTGAGGCTGTATAAACAAGGCGGAAAAACCCATGCGGAGGCATAATGGCTACGCAGACAGCATAGCCTATAACAGTGCATAGTGGGGAAAAATGTTGAGGTCTTACAATCTAGAACGCAGAACCTCTTAAAATCATTAATTTCTTACTTGGATTGTCTGATTATATGAAATGAATATGACGTATGAAATAGTCATAACATTGCAATTACATTGTTAAATAAATCATAAAAAGCACATATTTACAAAATATAAATTATACACAAATATTTTTGAAAGCCCCTCACCCACCCTACGATTTTATTGTATATTTTTTGATTCTAGAAAATGATAATTATTCCACCCAAAAAGATGGAACAATCTCATGCCTGATTGTTGCATAGATTTCTTATATTGTTACATAGATTCTAACAATTTTTTTTTATTGTTTACTGATAACCATTATGATACAATTAATTATTAAATATAGACTTTCACTTTATTTTTTTACCAAAATGTATTATTATTAGTGTATAATTGTTGCTAAATAGATAATTAATAATGTAATATCATAACAGATTACAAATAACTATATTTTATACAATTTAGATATTAATGAAAAACTATGTATACCCAGTAACTTAAAAAAGCCAAACAAATAGTATTCTTAGTAACATATAATACCAAAGGCCACTATTAAAATTTTTTAAAATAATATTGACTCATTCTTATATTTAAAAATAATATTTTATAGATTAATTTATATTATTTTATACCATAACAATTATGCACAAAAAACATTTAATATTAATACTTTTTATTACCAATTCAGAATATCATGTTATACTAAAATGGTTATAAATTATAGCAGAAGTGAAGCTTTCAACATTGTATGATCCATTTTGCAAAATGCATTCTAATTAAAATGAGATGATTGTAGTTAATGTTTAGATTTGAATTAATTTTATTATGTAAAACATGATAAATGTATTAAAAAGTGATCATACAAATACAGAATTTTTAGTCATATTTTTGTATCCTTAAATTATTTAATTCACATTTACATGTTAAACTGTCAAGGTGTGTAGAGTATTTCCCCCAAAAACGATTTAAGTATGTTCAAGTATATTTATATAAAGTATGTCTATGTATATTTAATACATTGAAAAGTATTACCAAAGCTGTAAGTAGATCTAATAAGAACAATTGACAATCCACATAGTTACAAAAGGAGCAATAAGTTCACTGAAATAAATTAGTTTCAGTCTTATGACAACTTCTCATCACCTCAATATGTTTATTTTATTTTAAAAATCCACTATTATTTGCTTATTAACATATGGAAATGGTGTTGTCCATTCATCTCTAAACTTGTTTTTTTCCTCAACATGACATAAAGCTGAAATTACCATGGCTGAAAAAATCAATTGTTGAAATATTATATTTCTGTAAAATTTCTCCTGTTGTAATTATTTAATGTTATTTAGAAAACCATTTTTCTGCCACTTACTGTACATTAATAGAAAGAATAAGTAAATATTGTGAAATAAATTAAATAGCAAAAACGTATCAGCACAAACAATTCATAACAATTAGAACAATATGATTATTAAGAATAAAAGACCATAGACTAAGTATTCTATTAGTATGGTCACAGTTTAGGATCATACTCAGAACAAATAAATACAAGGGTATAATAATTACTGAACATCTAAAGTTTCAAATGATAATTCCAGATAAAATATTTGTTAAGGAATTCAAATTACAAAATAGTTTATGCTAAACTAAATTAATGCAATACTTTTTATAAATAAATAACTAACTTGTCAGAAAACTGTAATTCATTTGGCAGAGTTCAGAGATGTGACTCAAACTTTATTAATAAGTTTTATTTTCAATGAACTGAGACCTCATGTTGGACAACTGTAACTTAAGATGTAACTATTATATCACCCAGACCATAGCACTACCTGATTAGCATGTCGAACCTTTGGGACTAGAGACTTTATAAAACTGCCTCTAGGCTCCCAGACTATATAGTGAACCTAATAATTCTATTATTTGTAGCATGATTTTTAAAAAAATATTTCAAATTTTTTCAATATTTATATTTCATATTACTTTATATTTTATATACATAATATATGAATCTATCACATTTTCATTATTAATATAATGTAATAAACATATATATATATATTAAAGTTTATAAAATATTTATAATGTGTTAATTTAAACTGAACATTTTAATTATTTTATTTTAGTATATAATATATATGTGCAATGTATATATAAATATTTAAAAAATTAAATTATATTATAGAGATAAATTTAAAATGTAAACAAAAATATTATCAAATCTGTTACAATAACTTTATTTAAAATGAATAAATACATTTATAATAAGCTAACTAATAATACTAAATAATAAACAATAATTATATCACTTCACATTATTTGTATATTTCCCAAACTAGTTGAAACTTTTTTATTAATGAAGATAAACTCCAAACCACCCAGAATATTAAAGATATAATGTTCACAATCATCTATGCAAAAAATCAACCATAGATATCTTTTTAAAGATTTAAGTAATAAAAAAAGTTCCAGCTAATTTGGGTTTTTAAAATGGTAATTTTCAATAGAAATAGAACTAACAAATTCTCTGGTTTAAAAAGATATCTATGGTTGATTTTTTTGCATAGATGATTGTGAACATGATATCTTTAATATTCCAGGTGGTTCAGAGTTTATCTTCAGTAATAAAAAAAGTTCCAGCTAATTTGGGTTTTTAAAATGGTATTTTTCAATAGAAATAGGTATGTTCTAATGATTTCTCTGGTTTAAAAAGATATCTATGGTTGATATTTTACATAGATGATCATGAACATTATATCTTTAATATTCCAGCTAGTTCGGGTTTTTTGGCTAGTTGGGGAAATACAAAGTACCAGTCTGAGCCATTTTTTGATGCTATGTTCATAACATTTAATAGTGACACATTTAAATTATTGAAGTTGTGCTTCTAATTTTCAATTTTTATTCAGGGGTGCACATGGCATTTTTCACTAGGGGTTTACAAATCCATGAAAAGGGCACCATAGAGACATAAAGAAATAAAGAGAAATACAGAGTACTAATTTCCCCCCCACTTTTTCAGAGGGGCACTTTTTTCATAGTGGCACCCTGGAAACCCCTCCTATGTGCACCCATGTTATTAATATAGATATTACTCTATTATTTGAAAGATCTATGTTACTAAATAAAATGCTTTTTATGTTGTTCAGCACATTGAATTAATTCTGAGAAATCACTTAGGAAATTCAATAGGATCACAGCCTTTTCTTGTATATCTAAACATAAGACTGCATATTTAATATAATGTTATTTTTTTATAATGTAGATATACTAATATACTAACATAAAACTTTAATTAAAAGTATAATGTATATTGAAAGGAAAAAAAGTTAATTACATTGCAGATAAAAATATTTTTTTAAAGGTTATACAGTTTCAATATCAAATATCATGGTAACATATTTAATAAATCAAAAAAATTAATATATCTCTATAATATTTATAGATAGGTATTAAAATATAATATTAATAAAAATATTTTTCAGTTTAATTAATAAAATACAAAAAAAATATAAACTTTAAAATATAATGTAATGATTGACATATATATTTAGTATAAAAATAATAAGTAAACTGATTAAAATATATATTTATATTATTATTGTACTATGTCTATATTCTATAAATAATATATTAGGGTCCATAGTATGGCAGTAATGTCCTGTTTTACTGTGCTAAAAATGTTTTATAATTATCATTTCAAGGTCAAATAATATACAATAAAAACAATTCTTTGAATAGCCAATTGGCATAATTCTTTTAAAGTTTTGTCTTTTGATTTTGTAAATTTAGGTAAGTTTTACTTTTAGACTTTTTTTATATACCAAATATAAAAAATTGCCTTAATAGCTACATGTATTGTCATGATTGTATCCAATGAAAGACATATAATTTATATACTATTAAATTATGATATAATTACAAAGAAAAACCAACAATAAAGTTGTAGGTAATAATAATCAGTGATGCGTGGTCAATCAGGAAATGATATCAATATTGATGAGAATGGTTAAAAAAATAGCTCATACAAAAATTGTATAAATTTTAATTGCTAATAATAAATAAATTGTTGTTCCCCAGTGTCCTGAAATCTTTATACCATATAGCTTATATCCTGAATGATAATGACAATAATAATATTGATGGTAATTATTTCAATTAAACAATAACATACAAATGTATATCTTTCTAATAGCTTTAATTTGAGTCATATTATCTATATGTGTAATACTGACATACCACTTTGTACAAAGTTGTACAAAAGTAAATTTTAAAAAACAATTTGGCATATATTGTCAAATTTTGGCATACACTGGTTTGCAAAAAGAATGAGCCTTTTTCAGTTTATAATCAATCTAGTTTTAGGAAGCTAACAGCGCATGCG
>JAUZND010004871.1:0-11486 GCA_034780555.1 Coelogynopora nodosa
AGGTTTGAAGCATATAAGAGGCTCACAATTTGCATGTACATAAAAATTATATCGGACCCTTTATATCGCGCCAGAGTGTAAAATAAAATTCTCTACACAACTAGTGCAAATTTTGCATCTATATTGCACTCAACTCGATTAACTTAACACACTCGCCCATCGGGCTCGTGCCTTAAAATGTTAATCTCGTAGAGTGCGATAAAGATGCAAAATTTGCACAGTAGTTGTGTAAATAACTATTAATATTTTACATTGAAAAGTACACACCACACCCGCGGAACGGTATTGATTATGTGAACCTATTCATTAAATTTGGGCATTATGGAGGTCTCCAATAAGACAGCTATAACTTGCATAGTAAAGTTGACTGAGTTGGTTAACAAAATAAAATATATTTGTATGAAAAAAATACAACTAATACGGATGAGTGTTGTTTGTGTGAATTATTTAAAAAAAAAAGCGTTTGTTTAACTTAAATCTTTTCTTTAACAATAAGTCGTGTTACTTTTTTAATGGAATGTAATAAGTACGTTTGTTATTTGTTGCCATACAACTAAAGAAGAATGAATCTATAAATTAAAATACGTGAATCTCTAGTTTTGTAATAATATTTGGTAACAGCTGTCTAAAAATGAAGACTTAAAGATTCAGAAGGTTATCTAACATGGATGAAGGTTAAAGTCAATTAAAAATAGTATAACGATGTTGTTGTTAAAATTGTATTGTTTTATGTTTTGAATGATAACATTTTATTTGAATTAGTTAGTTCATTTAATTTAATTAGCTGTTTTAATTAGATAAATTCAAAAATTTACTTTTAAATTTGTTATGATATATTTACATTTGTAAAAGGGTCCAAGTCCAGTATGATGACAGACTTTAAAAAATATTTATATAATAATAATTATTAGTATTTCAATCATAATTGTTGTAATGACAACACCGGTTAAAATGATTACGAGAAAAGTTCTAGAATCACATAAACATATATTTTTTACAGCTGAACGAAAGCACTGTATATGCAGTAAAATATATGTCGAATAAAACTAAATAATAACTACGGTAACAAAAACGATATGACTAGAACTACTAAATTACTAAATAAATAAAATTGGGAAACAAATATTGAAAACTAAAATTAACGTATCTTGTAATAAATTATTTTTTAATAAGGTAACCATATATATAACCTGGACATAGTTAGTCTCTAATATAAAACATTCATTGTAAAGCTAAAAGTCAACCTTTATAAGAAATGTTGACGATGTATTAAATGGCACCTGTTTTTAACGTTTCCCGAGGGACATCTCAACGTTTGAGATTTTAAAATATCTGTGCTGACAGCGAGTATCTTGTTTTTGTTCATAAATTTTTTTAATTAATTAAAATTATTTTAATAATTCTGTCGATGTTTGCTGTAAGTAATTGTTCCTTATTTTAAAACGTATATATAAATGTAATTCAATTATTTAGCATACCTATTCCTAGTTATTTATTTTTTATTAATTCGTCGCATCTAAAAAAAAATATTTGTCTATTAAAATAAAGAAATGAGACTGATTAATGAAATATTTAAATTATTTGTGGAATTGTAATATTTTCTTAAATAATAAATTGCCTGTTTAATATGTTTTCTCTTCTTGATATCTATAATTACCTATTTAAGGATTATTGATCATTTCTGCTAGATTAACCAAAATTATTTCTGCAATGACAGTCAAAATAACACGATAGGAACAGAATTTTGTTTCAATGAAAAATATATTTCATTCCTTGATTTAGTAGAGTATATATATATAGAGTTCTTCCATATAACTAAAGAAACTCAGAAGATCACTAAGTGCATAGGGATTTGTATCGAGTCCCACAGATATGAATGGATAATATAGTTTAATGTACTTCATAAAACAGACTATATCTCGAAATAATAACTCTCAAAGAGAGCATTTTAATACTTCATATAATTTATATGTATATGATCGGGATTTGTTTGGCAACTAATAGACAACCTCAATAGTTTTGAATAGTACTTTATCTCCTCATCATCCGAAGGCAATCTTTGAAATATGTACTGTAATTCTGTTATATTAATAAGAGCATCTTAGGTTTGGAGAATTTATACAATAGTATTTAATAAAGACTCTTGGAAATAACTATGTATTTTAATAATTGGTCACTGTGATGTTAATATCATGAGTTTTGTGGATTTTAAAGCCCTAATTCGTTTCTAAATACCACATTTTTGCGCCGTATAGTTCATTAATCGCACGATATATTAATTTATTCATTAAATAAAAATTTTCTGCGATATCCTTAACTTTATGGAAAATTTTAATTAAAAAAATAATAATAGAAATAGAATATAATTATTATTAACATATTGCTTCTTCTTTAATAATGTTTAGTATTGGAAATAAATTACAGCTATTACGTTAACATATATCTAATTCGGATTTATGAATAACGATACTAAAATTTATGATCTACGCATTTGCAGTTTTTTGTGCTACATATTTATATTCCTCTCGTTTAATTTGAACCGACGTCAATATACTACCCATTTCAACATTTTCCTTCACATGGTATCGGTCGTTTCCGATAGGTAAGATTACATTACAAGATCCATTTTTACATTTTACATATATTTTAGAAATGATATATCCATATTGACTATTAATGACTTCATAGGACCTTCCCGAGAAACAGTTTTAAATCAGTTGATGACGCGTGGGTGTATTGGTAAACATGTTTTATGGCGTTGTGCTATAAAGCGTTTTTGAACGTGATGTTAACCTTTACATATTTTACTATAACGAAAATATACTTGTTTTAGGATACACCATATTTTATTATAAAAGTTCATAAAATGATTTGTATTAGTATATTTTAAAATTTTATTTTAAGCTATAGCCTATCAGCTTTTCTATGAATTGTACACCTGCATTTTTTCTGCTGTTAATTTATTCATTAATCTATGATTAAAATGTCAAAATTAACACATCTTTACATCTTAATACATCTTTAAATTGTTCACCTAATTTTCATAATGTTGTCGTGAGGTTAGCATTGAATTAAACCATATAAGAAACATATTATTTTTAAGTGTAGTTTTATGATTTAGATTTTAAATTTAATATCAACTAATATAATGTTGCCTACCTGTTTGAATGGTTGCCTAAATAATTAAAAAAAACTAATAATATTTGTAAATAAATAAAATTTGTTACTACCCGATCTGGTACAGTTAGTAAATATGCACGGTGTGTATGTTGTTCACCTCATTTTATTTGAAATAATTGTAATTATTCTATTTTTGCTATTATTTGTCATGTAAGGACATCTACCAATAATGGCCACTACTTTGTGTATGTAAAATCTGGTAATACTTGGTTCAAATGTGATGATAATATAATTTCCAAATGTAAATCCAATCCAAACTTTTTAAATTCCACTACAGATTTTTTATAACTTAATTAATTTGGTGCTAAATTATGGGAATAGTGATGGTTGTGCGCTGAGGGTCCAAAGTCCCGCACCATTGTTTAGTCATCTTTTCTTCCTTTTTATTATAAATATCTGTTGTTACACGTGTTTTCTATATGTTCCGGCCTGTCCCCAATTATTCTTCTGCTTTTTTTGGTTTTGACAGACTGTCTTTTAAATCCACAGGTTTGACTTGCCTTTTCACTCCTTCGACGATAACTAATTCCTTTTGTTTGACTTTTCTGGAGTTTACTCATGAATGCTGGTTTTTCCATTAAACCATCCTGATATTATTATAACATTGTGTTTCTTATTTGACAGTCGCTTTGATAATTTCTGGTTCTTTTTTATTTATATATTTTATTTTGTTTTTGTGGTGATGTGGATTTGAATGGAATGTATCCATTTACTATTGTAATTGAGTCACTGCTTATGCTAAATTAAATCTATAAGCCCGGAATTCACATTATTTAACTGTTTTATCTCTCTCTATCCTGTCGCCTCAGTGGGAGGAACCTTGTCGCAGCAGTCCGGCTATCCTCCAATGAATAGTGTTGGTCAGAAGATCCCCAGCACCGACTCAGCTGTCGACCTTCCCGAGGCTCCCACGACTGAGTCGGACTCCGACTCCCACCCCAGTCTCCGCGGCCAACAACAACAACAGCAGCAGCAGCAACAACAGCAGCAACTACACACCAATGTTGTCATGACGACAAGTTGCCACATGGGTGGCCGGCCAACCCCACTGCACGCCACCTTTGACCCGCGAGTCCGGGTCATCCACGCCCAGGACATCACCGGTAGCTCAAATCACCAGCCTCAGCATCTGCACCATCATCATCATCATCAGCTAACGTCGTCCTCCGCATTGCGACCCGACCAAATTCAGTGTCCTGGTTGCAAAGAGGCGGTTGATAATGAGGTGAAACAGCAGCAACAGTTGATGCAAATTCAGCAGAAACAGCAGGAATTGCAGCAGAAAATTGAGCAACATCTCACACAGCAGCAACAGCAGCAACTGCAACAACAAAATCAGCAGATACATCAGGCGCAACAACCTCAACTAAGACCGAAATCAGCATTGTAAGACAACTCGTTTTTTATAGATGTTTATAAAGATTATTATATTATAATTGTTTCCTAACAAAATTTGTTAGTGTTTAAAATAGTGTTTGAAATCGTGTTTAAAGTTTTTTTTAAATATTTTTTGATTATAGTCATTAATATTTTATTCATGTTATAAATGACTCTCATTAAATGTTTTTGCTTATTTGACAACCATAAAATAAAAGTTATCCACATTTTTAATTGTATAAACAAACATATTTTACTATATAAATGTTTTTAGTTAATTTACATTTTTATATTCTGAATAATTTATTATTATTAACGTGAGTTCTAGTACTCAAGGGATTAATAGAAAACAAATTCAGTTTATATTTCAATACATATAAATTATTAAAAGTTATTATAATAAAATGATCAATTAATGGATTTCAAATATATATATATGTGTTGTTAAAATAATATATTAACAATACAAGATATTGCCTATTCATAAAATGTATTCAGTGTTTTTATGACAAAAAATTATAATTTCGGAATGTATAAAATTAAATTTTTATATAAATATTACACACAAAAGAATTTTATGAGAATTTAACACAATATCCGAACACACATCTGTCGAATTAATTATATGACATAGATTTGTATGATTTGGTTCTTTTACTCACTAATCCACTGTTGATGAAACTAAAGTTTTACAAATACATATAGAAAAAGTGTAAAACTTGTTAAGGTACATTTATCAAATATGTTACTATATACAATATACTATGTATATTCCATGTTTCAAATATGGAACTGAAAAGATATAATGATTTTAAATGTCCACTATATATATAGGTATGGGTCTTTTTATTTGATTATATTTGAGAAAAAAATTAAAGCGTGAGATGACAAAAGTACCCAAAAATAATTTAAAATTGATTGTAAAATAATTTATCCAACGATATATTAAATGTAGTCACGAAAAGGAGAATTTAAGTTAAACCATATATAGTTTTTATGGCACATGCTTACTGGACTAAAAATTCTTACTAATTAGAAGAGTAGAAGTTTAAAAATTGGTTAAAATATTTTAATGAAATTTCTAATTTACTTATCATCCATAATTTTTATGACGCGTTGATGTCTATTAAAACGAAAACTTTTCTATTTTTATCCTTATTTTCCCTTATTCGGTAATTTTGTTGTTTTATCTAAAAGTTGCGCTTAATAATTAAACTTTTAGATAGACCGATTATTTACACGATTATTTTGTGTATAAAATATATTAAAATCAATCTATTTTTTTAAGTTTCAGAAAATGTATAGGTTCTCTGCAAAATTATAATAATAAATTATTTATAAGTTAGACGTGTTTCAAAAACCATAATATAGTATTAAATGCATATTTTTTATCTACATGTATACCTGAGTTATTTAACAATATGTTGAATTGAACATTGATCGTAATCATAGGCATAATGATCAAGTTAAAGCATAATCAAAGATGACAAGGTGAGATAAAACTTATGTGAGAAATTTTCATAAAACATAGGTATACATTTTAAAATAATAAATGTTATGTATACCTACTTAACAACAGAGAAATGCATTATTGATTTTTGTTGTGTAAATCTCATTATTGATTTTTGCTGCATAAACCTCATAATTGATTTTTGCTGCGAGAACCTCATTATTGATTTTTGCTGCATAAACCTCATTATTGATTTTTGCTGCATAAACCTCATTATTGATTTTTGCTGCATAAACCTCATTACTGATTTTTGCTGCATAAACCTCATTACTGATTTTTGCTGCATAAACCTCATTATTGTTTTTTGCTGCATAAACCTCATTATTGATTTATGCTGCATAAACCTCATTATTGGATTTTTGCTGGAAAAACCTCATTATTGATTTTTGCTGCATAAACCTCATTATTGATTTTTGCTGCATAAACCTCATTATTGATTTTTGCTTCAATATTGAGTATCACAACAATTCTTTTTTTATAAAAGAATTCAGAACCTGTTGTTTTCAAAAAAAAATCTTAACAGATGTATAACTTAATTTCAAATAATATGAATAATCTTTACTATATACTATAATTTACTAATTGTATCAGGAAAGTAGCCAACCTGTAGTTACTATAGTAAAATAGAAAAGTTACTTGAGGTAGGAATGAGATTTATTATTATATCATCTGATGAGAGTTTTTGCCTTGTTCACACATATTTGTTTCTGTTATACATACTTGTAACAATATAACTTTTAACATACACAACATTATACAGTTAATATAAATCTTTTTTACTATCGCAATATTAATACTTATTTTAATTATCAATATCTGTTTATTATATATTTATTATAAACTAATGCTAGTAATAAATTAATAACTTTAATTTGTTTAATTTTAGTCAGAATAAAAACATGTGCGACATTTGAATATTCATGATAGCTAGCAAGAGCCCTCATAAAAATGCTTGAGATTCTGCAAGATGCGCACACTTGGCATTTTTGCATAATAAAACTATTATATACTAAAAACAAATAAAATACTATTCTATACAGTTAACTCATTATAATAATCAATTTTCTATACCGAAAAGATACATTTCTTTCATATCAATGTATATTGTTGATCCATTCAGTAACTGATTATAATTTCTTTGTTGCCAAGTTGCTGGTGGTTATGAAGCTTGAGTATATTACTCAGTAATTCTTGACCTATAAAGTCTACAAATAATCAAACACTTATAAGATTATCGTTTACATTGCAAATATTACAAACATTTTCCTGTATTATATTTAAAAAATCAATAATTGTGGGATTACAGAAAACAAGCGTTAATTACACTCAAAGATCTACCCCTCTAAATACTTGACTTACTGTTTCCCAATATATTTATTTTCATTTTAGAACATAAGGCAAGAGGCGAAACTTCCGGTTATTATTGATAATGTCACAATATTATCTAATTTAATGTAATTTAATTTGTCAACGTTGAAATACTTGACATGCGAATAAATTAGATTATACAATAATATAATATGATTTATTTATTATACATGGTTTACTAGTTAAACTTCTACATTATGTGAAAGTAATTATTCTTACTATTATATGTATTTACTAAAATAGTCATATGTTGAAACCCTCACATAACATGATAAATGTTTATAGAATACAATATAAAAAGTAAAATTCCCAACCAACAAAAACTAGATACTGAAAGCACTGTAAATACATACAATACATGAACATATGCTGAAAGCAATAATTAGTTACAGAACAGTAAAATATTTTTCGAACCTATCACTTTTTATTAATTTTGTAACTCTTTTTTCATTTTAAATTAAATATATCTTTCTAACCCGTTCTATAATGGCTCATAATTATCATTTAATAACTGACTGCACACGATCCTCTTATTTGCAGGAGTTCTCTTCCTAAGGTTCACGGAGGTGCAATTCCAATCACAATGCCCTCGCATGCCACAGTACGGGCCAGTAAGACCGAGTCAAAACTAATGCAGCAACCGCCGGCGTCTGCAGCAGAAGTGGTTCCCACATCCTCTCAATCTCCTTTGCCGGATTCAGCCGTTCAGAATGGATTGTCTCCCAAGCAGATGACCAATCTGTCACTAGAAGAGCAGTAAATGACAATTAATAGAAATTATATTTATATATATATATATTGTATATATGAAAAGCTAGCACGAAATAAGACAAATAAAGTCATAAAGTCAGATAGGGATATTTTCGGAATACTAACAAAATACAATCAGACGTGACTTAAATTATAGAAACTAGAATTTTTATTTAAATGTGAAGTTCCATAAATGTACAATATGTGAGAAGCGACAGTTTATTTAAGTTCCATTTCTGCTTCATGTTAGTCCAACAATAATATTAAAATACAAGTAAATTAGATGAAATGTCGATTAAATTTTCATTAATAATATTATTAATTGTCACAACAAAAGACATTAACAAATAATCTATTAATTGCATTCTACATTATTATTAATTAAACAGTTTTTATATAAATACTGTTCCCATTTTTAAGGTAAAAATAAGAATCAATTAAAATATGATGATGTGTAACAGTTTATATACTAATTTTTCAAAATAAAGATGATTTTAACTTCATATACTTTTTTATTATTAAAAAAGTTTTTGACAATAGATAAGTTACATTTATAATTAATTGATAATAGACAAATGATAATTTGTAATATATTAAAAATAGTTTTTTTTAATAAAAATAACCTTTCCATAGATCAACACAACGAAAAGCTTCCTGAATATTATATACCTCACTTTCTATTTGTAAATTTAAAATATTAAAAATGCAAATAGAACATTAATTTGTAATAGTATAGCATTAATTACTTTATATAATTTTCTAATTTATGTAACTCTTACTTGTTCTCCTTTAATTAATATATACATATATATATAAATGTATGTCATTATACATATATATCTATATATTACGACGGAATATCAAATATATATTACTTTAGAGTATTAACTTCAATAATTATATAAATCAATTTGCTTTAATATACATACAGTTTATGGGACCTACCTTTGATTTGAATTACCATTCAAAAATATACAATATAAATATATGAAATTAAGGGTACAACTTTTGATTTTATTGATAATATTCATTGGACAATTTTAGATTAATTGTAGAAAATACATTTTGTAAATATTAAGTAAATAACTTAGGTCTATGTTCAACAATCGATAGGTCATATTTCAAATAAAAATAAATAATTATATTATACTGAATACTTTCTTATAAAATTTATAAGTTTGCATTTAATATTAGGTAATATATGTAAAATATCAGATTAAATATTAACCAAAAAAAGTTAACGAATAAAATGTATGTACGTTATGCAAATTGGTATTATACATGATAAATGAATTTAATATTTGTTCCATTATTAGTTAGACGTGGACATACCATTTAATTTGATTGTGGTTTTAGTTGAATGCTAAATTTAAAATGAAATATTTCGGAATTAACAAGAAATTTGTCTTTTAAAATTTGTGTTAATTTATTAAAATTAAATTGGTTATTATATTATTGGTTAATATATATATATATTGAGGGAAATTGAAACCAGAATGTAAATACCTATCAAATTAAGCATAGGTTATCAAATGAACAGCTCTATCAACTGGGAATCGAAACGTGGACACCAATGTTTACGACCCCATCATGTTATGTTAACCAAATACACTAACCCGGCTCGCGTTTGCGTGCCGATGATAAGAGTTTGAATCCAAATACACACAATTTGGCCATTAGAGTTCCTCCAACTTTCAAACGATGTCTCTATATAACTGCATCTGACACAGAGCCGAGCTGGAATCTCAACTGTTCCTGCGCAACAACAGCACACGGTCCTGTGTTCGGTTGACCCGAGTGAGCACTTCGGAGTCGTTCGGAATCGGGGTCTCCGATGGTCTCTCGCCAAAAGGAGTATTTGTGAGCGCTGTTCGGGAGAACTCGCCTGCTCAGTGTTCCGCACAGATTCAAGTTTTCGATAGAATACTCAAGGTATATATATATATATATATAATCTATTGAATACAGGTAATCGATATTGTAATCTAGGAAATGTGGTTGATTTGTCATTATCCTCTTGAAAAGATTAGACATTTAATAATATGGATATTTTAATTATTTTTATCAAATGATCAAGGATTTTTTTAAATTTCATTTTATTTAATTCATATTAAATTAAATTCTTGCATATTCTATACTTATTAAAAAATACTCAATGTATAACATATATAGATTATATTTAAAAATTATTAGATTATTAGATTATTTAAAAATTGTATATAGAAATTGTAATAATCAGATAACAACACCACCAGCTATCTAATCAATGTAAACCTCTTAATCAAGCAAATCTTAATCAACCAAATTCGATAAAAAACGTAAGGCATAATATTTTATTTATTATTTTTTATTCAGAACTCCAAATAATCAAATGAACGCTTTTTGAGCATAGAATAGAAAATATTAGATGTATAAAATATTTGATCAAAAGAAAAGGATAACTTTGACGTCGACTCATCTTCAAAGCTTATAATATGGTAGTTAAGTAATACAATAGTGAACCATTGAAATATCTATTGTAGGCTTATAAGAATTAATAAATTCTACTCAAATGAATCTTTTAAATGGAAAAATTTATTTAAATTGTATTATAAAATAGTTTACAAAGCAAAGATATGTACGCTAAATATCTAGAATTTTAGTCATCACTTTCGCAGTGTTGCCTGAATTTATAATGTTGAAGGTGGATAACATCGAATCTATATAGCGTCGAAAATCAACTCAAATTAAAAAATTGCTTCTAATAGAATTATAATCATGTCGAATTAGAATATTCTAGAATGTTCCTATACAACCGATAGATATTAACTTTTTCAAAACATAATTTTTTTTACTTTGACAACATCGATTATGTATAACGTCTAAAACGAGTAATTATGGCATGGAATAACATTATTAGTCATTTATAATGAAGATAGAAATTATTGCGAAATTATTTCAACTATTTTAATGCCCTGTTGTTATTTTGATTCAATGGCTTGCTAAGTGAATGTTACATGCATCTTTGAGGTTACATGTTTTTAATGCCATGACTATTTAACGTCTTTCAAAAATGTTATGTTATGAAAGTTCAACGTTATGACAATACATGTAAAAATTTACTCTACAATTTTATTTAAATTTTACTCTACAATTTTATATAAATTTTACTCTACAATTTTATTTAAATTTTACTTTACAATTTTATTTAAATTTTACTCTACAATTTTATTTAAATTTTACTCTACAATTTTATTTAAATTTTACTCTACAATTTTATTTAAATTTTACTCTACAATTTTATTTAAATTTTACTCTACAA
>JAUZND010004872.1:0-11485 GCA_034780555.1 Coelogynopora nodosa
TACAGCTGTACTATTTTTTCTGTTTCATATACTTGACAAAGCTTAACGCGAAACGTCGTATTAAATATACTACCTTAATACTCTTAAACAGTGTTCTGACACCAACAATCTATTTTCTCTTAAAGTATGGGTATTGCCAACAAAGCACAACAGATAATATAATAGCATTTATATCAAAAACAAAATGGTCGTGGATATGTTTTTACACTGGAATCAAAGCGGAGAATTCAGCAAACGTAAGCTAAGTTATGGCATGTAATTAACGAACATCAAAATAACGTTTTGTTAGAATACGGGAGATGGCTTACCTCTCAGCCTCAATATTATAATCACGAAAAAAGGAAAATATGTTGTTTAATGACATATGTAGATATATAAAATAAAATGAACTCTCAATTGGTTTTATGTAAGATTTGATATATGTTTTGATTCCATTCTCTTAGCTAAGAGACTCTTCTAAACGTTTAAATAATTACATTACAATGTGTAGACATTATATTTGTACACTTTTACGTGGGCATATAGGCCAATTTCAAATAGCTTTCAGCATTTTCTTATTAACTTTTAGACTTGCTAACAATTTGTAAATACCAGTCGCTAAATATTAACGTTTAAGACACATTAACAGTAAGTATAAATACTTGAATAACCCTCTACTGGTAACAATCATAAGACCACTGAACATCTTTTTTGTTTAAATTATCTAAACATTTATCACTAATCGATCGGCTGTTTCTAATTTAAAATGACTAACAAGGTTTTAGTAGGATGGCCTATATAGGGCAATGCAAAACTGTTTCAGAATAACAATTTGATTAAAATCAACAACTTCATTTCAATATTTTTTTCTTATATTATAGTGATCGACCAACAAATTAAGTAAGTCATCAAAGTTTTCTGAAAATGCAGCTGAAATTCGATGTATTACATTCAGTAGTATAGGATTTTGCCCGATAATAAATTGCATGGCAGACTAAACTTGATGATGTAGAAAAGTATCATCAATTTTGTTTCTAAATAAATCTGTCTCATTTCACCGACTTAATATTAATGTTTTAAACAATATATTATATATTCAACTATATAAATATATTTCGCCAATTTAAAAAACATTATTTTGTTATAAAAAAGAAGGAAAACTAGAGAGTCAGCTCATATAACAAGGTCATACAAGGTCATACAAGGTCATACAAGGTCATACACTTCAAATGCATTGCAATATACTCATTTCCTGTAACAAAGTTTTGCTCTTTCATGCGATTTAAGACGACAAACTGCTACTTTGTCTATAATGGAAATTTCGGCGGGCAATTTGTTGTACACGGTGGGTTGCTAATACGAGACTAATTGTGATACGGTTGTATGCGACGAAAAGCTGTTGCGACAGTTCGACAATGTCATGATTTTTTCTTCAGAAATCAAGAATTTTTTTCAAGCAATAACAGACCTTGCTACATTTTTTATTTATTTGTTATTTGAGCATTAAAGATGTTGAATTTTAAATCTTGAATGTTTAATAGGAGTTTTTTTTCTGTAATGTCTAAATATTTAAAAAAGACTTGAAATGATTTTTTTCCAATTTTAGTATTTTTTAGCAGTTTTTTTCTTTCGAATATTTCATTAAATAAAAAGTCAAATGAAGTTTAATTTTCTATACATATTGGTCAATTTGATCTTAAATGTATTGGCAAAAAATAATTCAAAAAATGTACATTTTATTTTATTTAATTTAAAGGTAGCTTTTAATTATTTTAATTATTGTATTTTGCAAATATTTAATATCCAAGATTTTGAATTGGTTTTGGTTCTAATAAAAGCTGTATTATTATTTATTATTAACAATAATTATACATTATACGGATTCATTATTTTGTGAATAATTGAGGGAAACAAACTAAACTATATAATAACAAATATAATAGTTCCACTTTACCTTGTTTACTGTACATAGCTTTACTACAACCGGCAGGCATGTGGTAAAACCTGTTTTGAAGCAATTTTTGAAGTACTAACACAACTAAGAGTTTTATGAGCCCTTTTTTAATTGCCTCCTCAAATGCATTGATTTTCTTGATATCTCACTAAACTGAACTTTTTCAAATGTCACGATTACTTGTCAAGAGAACATTCTGACCTGACCCGTTGTTGTTACACAATCACTTGGAATCATATAACATAATAAGCGCATTTATTTTACGAAAATAAAACCGATGCATTATTAATGAAAAATGTCATATAATAAGCAATTCGAACTTGTGCGTGAATGTATTTATTTTAATGTGCATATTGAGCCATTTTTTCATTCTCATTTTTATGTAACTACATTAAATAGCCCCGATCTTTGATGAACAGACTGTTGCAGTTCACGGGCGCGCGCTATATGTTTGTTTATTCACGGGATCAGGTTTGAGACGTCCACAAAAACGATAATTTGAAGAACTGTACAGATAAAAGGCGGCAACGGCTGATGGGGGAATAATCTTTAATGTCGTTTCAATATATTGTGGTATTATATAGTGTTTTACCAGTTGGCGCAGGTACCTTTATATAAAAATAAAATATCCGTATTACTTTTTTATTATTAGATTCAGACCAATAAAGGTGACAGGGGAAACGTGAGCCGAGTTAATATAGAGTAAACACTAATATTGTGTTGATTCAGGAGAAGAAGTTTGTACTCTGTAACCGGTCTAGAAGATATTACATAAACAGGGAGACCTTTCAATTAGATAAAATTAAATATATACGATTATCGATTATTTTGACACAACTTTAAAAAAAATATTTGATAACAATTATTTATAAATGGTGCCAAGTGTTGATTTATAAGGTTACAATTGTTTTATATCAATAACCTAAAACAACCATTTCCAACCATAACCAACCAGTTGATGCCTAATATTTAAAATTAATTAAATAATTGTTTTGTTTTTTGTTTAATTCATGATTTTAAAAAAGTATTACATTTTTTGAATTCTATATTTTGGTACATTATATAAACGAAATTCCAAATCCCTTCACTTTTATTTATTCCGATGAACATGATTTATTTATTTATTTTTATTTATACATCTATATAATGAACATTTAATTACGTAGTAGACATAATAGAAGGCATAATATCAGACTAGAATCGTACAAATGTTGTAAACTTATTATATAAATTTCCTTCAATGGGTTTAATGATGTTTGCTATATATATAATATGAATTGAAGTTACGAAAACTTTGTTTTCCTTTGACATATTTAAACCATTTTATTAAAAAAAAATTAGAATATATGTTGAACAAATATTTAAATCAGATGCTAAATGTTAGTTTATTTCATTCAAGCTAATGCTAATAATTATTTATTCATTGATTAATATGGGGTGTAGCTGTTTTGCAATACATTATTATTTGTATAGGTGACCGTTCGTCAATATTGTGTACTTATTGTGTGTAGCAGTTTGCTGCGTGCATGCAGTAGTCAAATAGTAAATATTTACTCAGTAGGTTAATTTAAACGTTGTATTCATATGAAAATCAATTACAGTTCTGTTTGTTATATACCATATATAAACATGAAAACTATGTAACAAAGTATAACTCCTACATATAGAGAGGTTTGCCTCAACGGCTCTGCTGTTATGATTTCAATGTTATTTAGAATCTATTTTATAGCTTATCTGCCGGGCCGCGTTAATGTTGCTGCTACATATGCACTATTATTGCACGCACATTTTATATTATTATTAATTAACTAGCCTGTTTAATCAACGTAATTAAAGAAGTTAGTAAAGATTTAAAACGTGTATTTCATTGAAAATAAGTGTTCATGTTTAGCACATCTATGTTATATCATGGATGAATGGACGCCTCATATGTAAAAATATGTTTCTGATATGTATTTTGCTATGTATTGTTTGTATATTTTTAAAATTTGGTTTTGTTTGTCTTAATTGTTCTTTATAGACCTTTAATTCAGGTAGATACCGATTAAGTTTAAATATTTGAAATTAAAATAATAAAATCGAATAGTTCATGGCCTACACATTTTACATTACTTTTAATAACAAATTATTTTGTAAATTCTTTTTCAAGTATTATGTTTATAGAAAAGCGAATACATATTGTAAGACTAGCACTAGCGAGCCAAAACACATTTGCACACTATATATATATCAAAAACCGTCAATATGTTATGAAAATTATTTCCTAAAAATGAATGGATTTATTTGCTTTCATTAAATTGTCAGATATATTAAACAGTTGTTTTGATCCTTTTAATCCAAAAGCATGAGATTAAAAAATGGGTTTTTAGTTGTTACTAATAGAAACCTATATATATATATATTAATATATAAATATTTGTAACATGTTTATACTACATTGTATATATACATATATAAACACATTAAACTATCCTAGCAACAACGTGCGATGTTTTTGTCATCACTCTATATATTATACTAAACAAGCAAAAAAAAGACTACTGAACATATATATTGCCGTATTCAGAGAAGACACTAACGAATTCAGTGCACGAAACATCAAAGCACTCCTTTCTCTTCTCAACAAGAGACACAGCAGAAATGTTATTGAAATCATAAAAAATATATTTTATATTCACCTGCCATGTTGCGCCCTGTGTGTGGGTGTGTTTGTGTTCAATTTCCGACTATTTGACATTTTACACTGTTGATATGCCATCAGTAAATTAGAGCTGAAGCTCTCAGATGGCTCAATAAATACTGTATTCAAATCAATATTCGAGGGTGCCGTATTTAAGCAACAGATTGAAAAATAAAAGAAACGCAGGTGTTGAAATTCTACTTATTTCGTATAAAAATTCAGTAAATAAAAAATACAGTATAATAAGTAGGAATTTCGTTATTTGTTTGGGTCTTCTTCATCAGCTAAATAGACATTATTTATTACAATCAGTTAATTGAACATTACTGTTTTAGCATTGACTATTTGTGAACAAACTAGGAGAATTATTTATATCAATAGCCTACATTGCTCAGAATGGCACATCGGTTTTAGGCATGCTTACCCCATATACATGTAACTTTTGAGTTGGGCTACTTGGGAATTATTGACTATAAGTAATCATTTTTATAATAATAATAATATCTACAATACATATTAAAAGAATTTGTTGTTTTAAATAGTTGAAACCAAGGTCATTTGTAAATATTCAACTTTAATAGCTATTTTCGATTGGAAATATTTGCTAAGTCTTGCCTTCCACTATTCAATAGTAACAATATTTAAATGTAACAATAATTATTACAATTAAAAATAATATTCACTTAAGTAATATATTTACTAGTTTCAACAATGCATAAAGATGTGTTAAAAGAATTTAATAAATCTTCATTTTGGCTACGCTTTATCAATTTTGGACTGACCATCATAAAATGCTGTTTACCATACTCATACTTGATAACAACAAATTTTCATGAATTTTTGGAATTATACTATTATGAAAGCTTACATATTATGATTTATAAAATTTGACATAATTGGATTATTAGGTTTTATTAGATTTTTATCTAAAGAAACTAATTTTTATACTATAATATTACAAAAAGTCCATTAATAGTATTATAATACATTACCATATTTTATGAAGAGTAGTATAAAATTAAAGTAATATTTAATAATTTTTATTACAAACATTTAACTTTAAAATAAAATAATATATTAATGCTATATATCATTTTCGCGACTATTTACAAATCACCTTGGCAACAACATGTTCAGTAAAACAAATTTACGTTTAATATGTATTAATTTTTATTATGCTTAATTTATTGATCTAACTAATATTGATTATTTTTTAATGATCATTGTAATTATTTATGTTTACCAGTATTTTCAAATATTTTCATTTAAATGTATAATGCTGGTGTAATAGCCGATGAATAATCAATAATGATCTAACATTTATAACACAAAAGAAAATATGTGTTAAATATGTACATGTGGACTCCAATTTTTGAAATAAAAAAATATGTAATTGTTTAAAATTGTTAATAATAAATATTTTTTTCTAATATATCTTATAACTTAATGGTGTGAGAAATATTATAAAGCGAAATATTAATATATTGTTGTTTTAAAGTAATTACTTTACATTAACAAAAATAAATGTATAAGATTAATTTTTCATACCAGCTAAAATTTTTTAGCAATTTCTAATACATTTTACTTTTACACTTTGATATTTAAAAGAAGTATTGTTTGTGTTAAAATTAGTTTAATGTTTAATAATAAATGTAATATTTTACAAATGCAATGAATGCAAACGATTATAATTTTAATAATTTTTTAAATCAAGTGGAAACAATAGTATTTTTAAACATTAAAATTGGCATATTACAAACCTATACAACTACATTATAAATAATATCAGTACTGCTAACATAATACGACTAACATATTACTACACCCAAAGCGTACTATCATATCATGCGTTATCAAAAGTAACAATTATAGTTATATTATTTTCTATTAATTACGATATAACGCTAAACATTGATTTATTTTATTTACATTTTCTTCATTTATGCCACAAAAAAGAATACTCAGAATTTCAATCGATAACACTGATTTTTGGCAGTTTGTTTTAACAAACTAAAATAATCAAACATAATATTATACGATTCCAACTATTCAATTTCTAGAATAGGTGTTAAAACATAATCTAGCTTTAAATAAGTAGATTTGTGATTACGTACATTACACCTTTTAAAACGAAACTTTGGAAAGAATTCTAAAATATTAGAAATTCTAATAGCACACTATCACTCAATAATTAGTACACACGTAATATTTCATGTTTCATATAGTTAACGTATAACTTTAATAACAAATAAGTAATTTAAAAAAAGAATAATTACTATTAATTAGGTGATTAATTTTGTTTAAATAATAAAAGCGTTATAACAATCCAATTATTTTTAGATTTTACAACAAATGAAAGCGCAATTAGTATTAATAAAGAAAATCTTCCGCTGATTTTAAGTCATTCTTTTGCAAATAAAAATGTTTCGAATAAAAATAATGTTTTAAACTTCCTTTCAACAAATATCAACTGAAAAATCATTATATACGCACGATGAATGCATCTTCTTAATGTATTATATTTAAGAAAATAAAAACAAAAAACATTTTTGGCATATATTCCAGCAGTATATTTTAGATTAGGTCTGTATATAATTTAAGGCTCTTTTGAAGCGGGTAATATAATCGTTAAAACAATATTTATGTTATGTGTTTAATATAGTAACATACATAATACTTTTATGTGACCATCATTTCGGTGTACTCCATAATCATATAGTAATACAAAATATAGAAACAATAGTCATTATTTTTATTTTATAATATATATATAATTTAACTTTCAATTATTAAGTTTTATTGCTACATAAACATATATTTGCATATACAATTGGAACACAACTGAACACGTTATATTTAGTAACGATAAGCTTTCATGAGTTTTATCGAGACGTATAGATTCTGTTTACACCGATTCATGCTCGTATTGTTTTGATTTAAAATTGTTGACAATTTTTTGCAGTTTAACTTTATGATGAAATAGTATATACCATATTATAATGTGTTGTATTTTTCTGGGTAAATGTTTTTTGATGTTTGAATTTCACTAAGACCATTTTTTGGGATTTTTCTGATATTATATCAGGATTTCCTTTCCATATAGTTCGAAAATATGTTCTAGATCGATATAAAGAAATATAATACAAACTAGATAACAATTGTATAAATCAGTAACGAAAATACAATATATTTTTTACATAAAAAAATAGTTATTCAACAATTTATACATTTTTGACAATTGATAGGACATTATACTCTAGTTATTAGCTTCTATTTTGGAAACGCAAGAGTTACGCGTGTTATGAATAAGGCATATTTCTATCAAGTGGTGACATGGATTTGATGTTTATCTCTGTACACATTCTCCCCTACCTAGTGCAACCAGCTGAAATGGCAACTATTGGCAAGCATGAATCCGTGAACATCGACGAGGGTACGAATCTGCGCCTCAATTGTCGAGCCAAGGGACGGCCCCACCCCAGGATCCAGTGGCTCAAGGATGGTCGCCAAATCAACCCGCTCTATCCCCCGGAAAACATCGAGATTAGAGAAACCGGGTAGGTTGTGTTGGTGGCATGCAGAGCTGAGGGGAAGAGACTGTTGTCCACATCTACTGAGATGATATTTAACTGTGGATTAAAAGTAACTTTAGTGTGTGCTGTGCTATAATAAATTTAATATATTACTATATACACCAACAAATTACCAGTTAACATTCTCTCCTATTGTAATTGAAATGGACTGCATTAATTTTTAGCTAATATAAGTAATCAATATTTAAATAAATCAACTTTACGGAATTGTGTGTCTAAAAGGAACAAATTTACATTTGTTCTGTTTTTAAACAATCTAATGAATTAAATCTAGAAGAAGAACAACAACATTTTACTACCGAAAGTGACACTGTTTATTGACATAATAATAGCTTAGTAAAACACCAATGAATATGGAGTGAACATAATACATACCATTATCGTTGCATAATAATTAAGTATTGATGATTATTTTCAACAAAACATATTATTAGAAAAGACATACCTTTTTATAGTGTATTAACATATTTGTAAAGGTTAACGCATATGTATTATAATATTGGGTTGTTAAATTACAAGAAGAACCACTTTTATATTAAGCAAAAACTTATCTATGCATAGAATGTGAAATATAATTTATGTTGCTACATCTATTTATTACGCAGTATCCTATATATGGTATGCCGAAGGTAAACATAGTTGTACACAATTTTTAAATTATCGCTCATTTGGTTGTTATCTTGGTGTTTAAATATTTTTTATAATATAAATATCTACGATTTTTATATGAATGTAGGGTAACAATGTTGTGGATTTAATGGCAGTGATATATTTATTGCATTTTAAATTATTTTATTCAGATTTTCGTACATTTATAGGTATAATTATTTTACATTATTTTCATGTAATCATTTTTACCATGTCCCATGTGTCATAATTGAAACATTTTCTAAATATTTATAATTTTGAAGAATAACCATCAATTAATCAGGAAAATAATTATATTAAATAATTAAATATCATATATTAAATATTGTCTAAACTATCACTTAGTAGGAAATTTGATAAAATCGTAACATTTAACCGGTGATAAGAATTCAATAAAATTGTTCTTACTTTAGAAAACATTAAAATGGAACACTGATAAACAAATTGATTATATAACACAATTTTTATATATGCACACACATACAACTACAAAAATTGGAAGAATCAACATTTATAGAATTAATTTATTTTGACACCGCTACCAACTCAGCGCATTAATAACGCGATCACAGTTTTGTATTTTGTATATACATATACCATTTTTCTCGCATTTTTATTTGTCAATATGCTTATAAAAGTGACTTTACACTTTTAATTAATCAAAACAATATTTAAAATCGATATTTAACAATGAATACAATAATTTAAATTAAAAATAAACAATGTAACAATATACAATATCGACCATATAATAAGTAATATGTTATTTTATGTTAAATACATTATAGCGATACTTTGTTAGTTAAGGTATATACTTTGAAGTTAATCCTTTACACTTGTGAGATATGAAAATATAATAATCCTATTTTTCAATAATAAATTAACGTACTTTTTTAGCTAAAAAGTAGGTTAAAATAAATTAAATAAAGAAGGACATTTGACTGTGGTTTTTGTAAAACAACATTATTAATTCACAGAGCGTGTTATATATGTTTTCTATTCATCACATAAAAATGCAAATAATCTAGATATATCGTATTCAGAAAAAGTAGAATGATGTACTTAAATATTAGAAGGAAAAAGTCACAATACAAAAAACCTTTTAAATATTCTGCTAAAGCATATTCACCGACACTGTTTATGTACACTGTACATAATTCTATGTTTTCATATATTTAGTTTAGTCACTTTTGAGTTTATCTGCTATATATATTTGTTAGCTAATAACTTTAAATCAAATTATTTTGATTATAACTCGATTTTATTGAAATCGTATTTTTATTGAACAACCATTGGGCCTTGTGGAGTCATCTGATATGGTCTTCTGTTGACTCATAACAAGCTCGAAACAGCGCTGTCCAGATCTCTCTGCTGGTCGAATATTCTTCCGTATAGTATATTCTTCAGTAGTATGTTCTTAAGTAGTATATTCTTAAGTAGTATATTCTTCAGTTGTATATTCTTCAGTTGTATATTCTTCAGTTGTATATTCTTCAGTTGTATATTCTTCAATAGTTCTTCAATAGTTCTTCAGTAGTATATTCGTCCGTAGTATATTCTTAAGTAGTATATTCTTAAATGGTATATTCTTAAGTAGTATATTCTTCAGTAGTATGTTCTTCAGTAGTATGTTCTTCAGTAGTATATGTGTAAATATGAAAGGTTTCGTTTGTTGGGACTTTTTTATTCTCAAATTTTTAAATTAGATTTATAGCAGCTAAAATGATAAATCAAAAAAATATCCTTTTGTTTTTTAGATTATTAGAATTATTATAATTACTACGTTGCACTTGTCATTAAATTTTAAAAATATATATTTAAGAAAAGTTTAGTTTGACATTCATTAATTTGAGGTGCATTGTTGTAGATGTTTCGGAATCTGTTTTATGGTAACTCTGAGAACAACATATTAAAAAAAAATTTACAATAAATTGTTTGCGTTATTTTGGATTTTAATTTTTACTTATAAATCATTAATTGGATTAAGTTATTTCTTTAATGATGTATTCTTTAACGTATTACGTTTTCGATGTTTCAAATACAAATTCATATTCATATTCATTTTCATAACATAACTTCATTTCATAACTTCAACTGTTGTTGTCTTTCAACTCTGCAGAATATTGTGATCAAAAATGTCTCCACACTAAAAGACTTCATAGTAAAGACTGTTTATTTATTAATTATTGCATTAATTTTAGTAAAAAACGCTTTGAAACTTCGCAATAGCCTAAGACTTCCAAAATATCCTATAAAATTAAAAATAACTATTTCTTTCTGCACATCACAAATCCTTAAAACAAAAATCATTAATCTTCATAAAATGAAATGAGATTTGTAAATGATAACTTTGATGTTTAATATTAAATAAATGTATTTCAAAGAATTAACATAATTACAATAACGCGTCTTATTAAAAGAACAGTGTTTAATACGAATTTGTAAATATAAATATAAATCAAGAACATCTTCAACACGTTCAACTCACAAAATTAATAATTTTCACCTTATTAAATAATGAGTATTTGTTTACTTTTAGGCATAATTCATATTTATATTTATATTCATATTCATATTCATATTCATATTCATATTCATATTCATATTCATATTCATATTCATATTCATATT
>JAUZND010004873.1:0-11485 GCA_034780555.1 Coelogynopora nodosa
CCAATCTTAATTATGATCTATCTCAAATAGGAATTTATAAAATCAATTTAAAAATTAGATATTTTCCTCATTTTTGGAGGGTTTGTCTACTTCAAAAAAATAGAATCCCAAATAATTATAAACTGTAATCTGTTTGAAATATAGACCTGAACATTAGTTAAAAATATATAAATATAACAAAAATCATTGTTAGATGGTTGATTAAATCGGAGATTGAATGTAAGGTAATAAAAGTGAAAACAAAAAAGTGAAGCAATCGAAACAACTTCTAAAAACTCTAATTACGCTGGTTAGAAGCTATAGTTCCGGATTTATATAATAATTTAGCGTGTTTTAGTCGTTTACATAAATTGAAAGCATAAAATGATATATTATCTTACAACGTTATCTATATAGTAATTTACCCACAAATAAAAAATAATCGGTACATTATGCCTACTGATAATTAAAATTAGCAAATTCACTCCAAACAGAAGAAATACAGTAAAAAACAATACTTCAGATCAAACTGTGTATGCATACTAGCATAAAAAATTATACATTTATACAATAATTCGATAATACAACAAACCAACCAAGGGGAAGAAAAAGGCGATATATCCCCCCAAGAAAAAGAAATATATGAGCATGGAAATATTAGAGTAAAAGAAAAGTTGCTGAAATATAAGGAGAAAACAAAATTAACAAATATGTAAACGAAAATTTTGTCGAATTTCAAAATTGGTGGCGTTATTTCACTGAATAAATGAAATCCTATAAATTTAATAATTTCGTTCTTAACAATAGACACGTTAAAAGATGGTGAAGGTTGGGTGTGGAGCAAAGGGTGCCTATATATTATTTGTATTGCATACTTTTGATAATATAAAGTCACATTTATTACTGAATTTTGGTAGTAAGGTGAATAATTGACACCTAGGATTAAAAAAGGGAGGAGAGGAAGTAAGAGCTGAAGAAGAAGAAAAGAGGGGGAAGATGAGAGAGTAAAAGAGAGAAGGAACAATATATTGTAGAAAGTCCCAAAAATGATGGTAGCCGTTCACAGTTAGATATGCAGCCAATCAAGCTACAAACCTTGTCGGCAAGTCGGTTAGAGTCGTCCTGAATGTCGGCAAGGCGTTGCGTCATTTGTCGACCAAACACCTCGGACAGGGTGGCATGGGTCTGCGAGACCCGAAGTGTACTCCCAACGAGGGAGTGCCATAGATCGGAGGTGGTGTAGGTCGGCCAGTTGGCGCGTCTAGTGGTTGAGAACATGGTGGCCGCTATTAGCGCTGCATGCACGCTTAGTTTACAGCTAATAATTGATGAGGAATGTTGTACATATGCTCAACGACACCAGATTAATATGAATAATTTGCTGCCGGGGGGTAATAACCTATACTACAAAATAGGCAAAATAACATAAATGATTACAAATTAATTTAATTTTTTTAATAAAAAAGTGATTAAATTATTGTCAAACCATTCCACAAACATATAAATTAATATCAAAACGGTTGTAGCTCTATTTAACATATCTAGCTAATATTGTAATGGGTTATAGTTTTTAAACGACCTAAATTTTGCCACTAATTAAAAAAAATTAAACTATTTAAAAAATGTGTTCGCAATAATTAAGTAATAATATATATATACGAAGAATTTATATAAAATGTTGTAATAATTTTAGTCACTTTTAACCGTTATTATTATGAGAATGTTGTTAACAAATACAAAGAGAATGTAAACGTTATAGTATATGGCAGACTAAAGGGTTCAGTGTGAAAATCTAACAATTTAAACAAGGTATACCTTGCAGCCCTCGACGTCTGCAAGGTTTACATGGTAAATCTTCAAGATTTGCAATTTAAACGGGGTATACCTTGCAGACCTCGTTTAAATTGTAAATCTTAGAGATTTCCACACTGAACCCTTTGGTCCGCCATAATTGTACAGTCACTTAACTAAATTATATTTAAATATGTATTAGTAGTATAACTGAAATGTGGCTAGAAAAAGAAGTAAATGATTAAACACAGTTGAGATGAACTATGTAATTAATAGTTATTTATAATTCAATAATAAGGCACAATACAGGTAACATTCCGGAAAATACAAATGGACACAATCATTAAATTTTTTAATTATCATTAAAAAAACAGCACCATTTAACTAATTTTAAGTATTTCATTAAATTTACAATCTACACTACGACCTACTGTATTTGATATTACGTAACTTGTTACAAAAGTATGTTTGATCTTTGTCTGTTCTCAGTATACTCGGTAACTATATTATAATTACGTCGACAGATTAATTAATATATTATGAACCAAACTCTATTAAAACCAATTTAATTAGCAGAATAGATTCTACAAGACAACTAATAAATAGTAGTATGTGCGAATTTAGCTTTCACAAACTAAAATTAAGAAATATATGCCATTACTCAATTAATAAACCACACATAACAGGATGTCATGAAATTGGATACGAAATCTTCTAATGGTAATTAATTACATCAATGTATATTTCATAAGAGTATACAACTGAGAATAAAATATAAATAAAAGTAAATATTACAATACACGTTTTACCTTCGAGGTAGGGAGAGGATGTAAAATAATCCAGGAATAAAATAAGTGTAATTAAAGAATAAATGAAAACTAAAAATTTAAACGATATAAAGACTACGTAACTGAAATAAATGAGTAAAATATAGTAGTGCTGCGAATAACCGTTTTAGGTTTTTTTCTTAAACGTTATATTAAATAATGGAATATACACACAATAATGCACTACATGTGAAAGATGAATTTTCCATTTTTTAGAATAAAAACATTGATTAATTTTTAAAATGTAATATCTCAGTTAAAAAGGCAGAAAAATTAGATTCACATAACATGTCATATTTTACAGAAAAAATATTAAAATAAACACTACTCATTATTAAGCTCATATTGAATAGTTTCAGTTGAAACATTATTCACAACTTTTTCTAATAAATAAATCATTGATACTATGTAACATTTTCGTTTTAGTAATAAAAATGTAATATTACAAAAATAGGACATAATAGAGACATTTAAAGGTAAAATTCGTATTCATGGTGGCAGAATGTGCTTTTTCTTTGTTACAAAGTACAATTAGTCCCCCTTTTCATTTTCTTGTCATGTTCTTATTTGACCGTGTACAAAACTAGAAAACACTGCACCCAATAACAAACAATCAATTATTGAGTACAGCAACCAAGTTTAAAATATTGTTTATTTGTATCACAATTTTTATAAAACACTTTGTATGTGATTCATAATAAGTAATGCCAGCATCTCGGTAAATAATATTTGATTAAGCGTGTAAAATTAAATTATAAGAAAAGCTATTAGAAGAGCTAACAATACTATTTCAAAAATGAAACGAATGTGAGAAGCCGTATGAAAGTGGGAGTGTAAAACAATACCTGTCAAATCGACGCTTCGATCCAAAAGTTCGAGACAAAAAATGTCTATATTAAAAATATAGAAATATGAACTAGGATGAAAGTTTAGATCAAAGAATACGTATATTAACTAATCGAAGCGAATCTACTAATCCACAGTGCGAATTTTTAAATACTTATAATAAAATGTTGCATCTGCTTTTTTTCTTGAGTAGGTTAGTATTTTGTTGTTGAATTTTTTTATAGATTTATGGGAAGTTGAATTAAAAAGATAATCCCTATGGCTATAGTAGTTGAAAACTACGCAGCTTAAATGAAGGAAAGTTAATTCCAGCATTCCTCATTAATAAAAGCAACGCAAAAGTAAGAAATGTCAAGTGTAAAATTGAAATATACATAATAACTTTAATTAATAAGGGATAATCCAGAGTGTTTAAATATATATTATTCAACTATTGAGCCGTCTATATTTGGCTTTGGATATAAATTAACCTTTAACCACCGAGTGCCACTTATCATTCAGAATGACAACGCGTTATATTATATTAAGCTAATCGGAATTACTATTTTCTTGTACAAATCTCAGGGTTTACCTCGGCTTTTGCTGGGCATTCTTCGTCTTGACAGAATGTGCTAATTTGTTCAGTTGTTCAGAATAATCTTGCTCCACCTGGGAACGTCGACGGTAAAATTCTTGAAGCTCGGAGAGTGAACTAGTATCTTGGTCTAGTTTGTCCTGGAGACATCGAAGTTGTTCAGTAAACTGAGCTTTTAGATCTACACCAAAATAAAATATATGATTATAAAATGAACAAAATAATATTAATAAAAATTGTGCGAATTACAGATAGAATAAAAACGCGTTATCACAAATGATTCAATTTATAAACCAATATATTTAATAATATACGTAACAAGTCAATTCATAATTTTTTTTGACTATAGGCCTATTACAACATTTATATTTATAACTGAAAAGCTAAAAGTATAAAAAATAGACACAGGTAAAATGGAATCCAAGTAAAATACAAAGTTAACACAACGTTGTAATTATAATCTCCACATTTTATTATGAGAATATTTATTAATTAAAAATTTAGCTTATAGTTGATGTAGACAATTAATATATGTTATGCTAGTGCCATGGTTACAACGATGTCACGAAATCAAAATTAGAGATGATTATGTTAACCTGCAAACGGTTAAACGGAACTACATATTCTAGTTTATTATATATTTAGTTATATGCGAAGGATGCCCATACATCAATTCTGAAATAGTAAATAAACGTCTGCTATCTGTATCTATCTGTAAACTACAAATGTCAGTCTTTGCAAACAGAATAGTAAAAACCGTACTTTCACACGAAAATAAATGTATAAACGCAAACAACAGAATGAAACAGCAAAAGGTATGTTTTTATATTAATTACTCTTTTTTATTAGTATTCATAGAAAATAAAAAAGCACAATATCAAAAAATGTATTTATCTTTTCATCAGAATAACATTAAATATGTAAGGTATAAATATGCAATAAAACTTTTACATTATAAATTGGTGTATGGAAATAGTAATAACAAACAAATCACACAGCAATTGCAATCCGTACAGAAGTGACATACAATAAACGTCTACATTTCGTCCCACAATTATAATCAATACTGTCATCACAACTGAACTTTTTTTAACTACGCTAAAATATATTCATTGATGTATATGATCAATTCATAAAGGCATAAACAAAAAATAATTTACGAATGGTATACTGGTACTTATTTATGTTTTAGACTATCAGAATAAAAATGCGATATTAATTATACACTATGGTACATGTGAAATGTAATTGTAAAACTTATAAAGTATGAACAGTCTTAAAAGCCCGACTTTAACTTATTTCCCATTTTTGTAGTCATTGTAATCCGTTTCTCATCAAGATTGTTGGTTCGACTTAAAATGCTAGCAATTGTGATTAATATGGCTTCAATAGTAAAAGAAACCATACTGCAAATCTTTGACATTTTCAAGACAATAAAAAAATCAATTGAATGTATGGTGAGCATACTACTCCCCACTCTATTTACGGGTTATAAACAAAGATATCTATGCTATTCCAAATGAGAAATCAATAAAAATTAAATTGGTGAGCCCCGCCCTGCTGTCAAACAAACATGTTTTAAATTTCATTTACCGTATACACAAATAAAGTGTTAGACTAAGACAAATGTTTTGATTTACTTGACAAAATAATTTATCCATGGGTCAGTACATATTAAAAATGCATAAAATAAAAACTGAACCATATGATCTAATCAATATGGACAATATAAATGAAAATGAACATCTAACTGTATTTAAGACATACTTAAATTAACAAATATTTTAAACAACTTATTTTGATATGTGGTTAACCAATACTTGACTGAATGAAATTAAGAGATAACCGTTTGATATAAGGCAAAACATATTATTTTAAAATGTAAAATAATTATATTTACAATATACTCAAGGATGTTCCAATAACTCTCAAATGTGATGAACTCACGTAATCTTTTATCCTGAATAAAGAAAGAATCCGATTGATCTCTAATACAAGCACCTCCATAATTAGAAAGAAAATCCGTAGTATTCCACGACAGCCGCTTTAAAGCCATACAGAGAACATTGAAAAAATACTTTCTTAATAGTTTTATATAACTGACCTAACTTTGTAAAATAAAGATTGAGCTTAGTATAACGAGAGAAATTACACCTATTTCTTGATAAACTGACAGACAGTCTAATGTCCTTAGAAAAGGTCGAAATTATATTATAAAATGATGTGAGAAAAACCACGAAGAAAATCGATCAAGCCAGCCAAATCAAGTCATCTGGTAAACATACGATTGAAATAGAGGACGAGAGAAAGAAAGCGAACTATCAAAGTACGTACTATCTTTTCCAGCTTTAAGTGTAGAAACTATAATTAGAATATTATACAATAGCACGCTAAGGGAATTACATGATCTGCATTCTGCTGACAACTTTGGTCAATGTAAGAACACCGCCCACAACGTATAATAGTTGGCCTCAGAGATAAATTACACCATATCAAGAGAGAAAACGTTCGGTCAAATATTGCTAAACACCAAAGTTATTTAATACTTGATAAGTTGAATGTAACTCGAAACCTATGTCTTTCTATGTAAGATTAACTGCTAAGTGGTATGCTAAGAAAAATAAAAAATATAATTATCTAGCACTGTTATCTAACACAAACGTAATCAAGAGATAGAATGCGGACTAGTAAAATCAATTTACCTATTTTATAAGGTATGAAATTGGTATAAACTAAACTTAGTACATATCAAACAAAACATTAACTTCTAAATATAAAAGTATAAGAAGTACAACGCTCAAACCTAGTAATACTAATTTTATGTAATTTTTTTTCGATCAATGAGTCATCAAACATAACAGAATCAAAAGTTGCAAAGGAAACAGAAAATGAGAAAAGAGTAGTGCTATTGTATCCTTTGACAACTCCACAATAACGCAACTATAAATGTTGGTTACTCATCGAAACAGTACGCACTACGTCACAGGGTGTCTAGCTGAACAGTAGGACTAGAAAACAAGTCCTGTAATTTGATAGGTGACTCAGCTGACATGATAAATATTGGGTAAAATAAACAATAACATAAAATAACATACATTTCGTAATTCGGAAAACCAATCACTTTGTTATATAATATGATGACACACACTTAGTTTGAATACTGCGATCGAAATTCATCAGAATTGATTAGATTTTTCTATTCTAATACGAAATTTAGCAATTCAATTGTAATTTGATGCAAGTTTAATTCGACTAGTAAAAAACGAAATATAACTGGAATCTTTCCTTTGTAATATATTTTCTAGTTTTGATGACAAAGAATCCAGAAACAAAACATGACAAGCTTCGACCAGTATGCACAAAAATAACTATGCCAACGCGACTATAAAGTCAAACCAATGCAGTCAATGAAGAGATAGAAAGAATCCTAGGGATAGGGATCAATAATAGTCGGCTAGCAGATGCCTTACAATATCGTGATATGAACGACTAGAAGCTGAGAAAAAGTTCTTCCAACCCGGAAGGCACCAAGCTGATAGACGACGAAAGGTTTGCTGTTCGTAGTCAGACTTTTTGGGAAATAGAAGGCGTGTATTCTGTCTCTGAATAATTTCAACAGTTAAATGGAATAGTGGGCTTCAAGCTCAGCTAATTGATATCTTACAAATTATTGGAATATAAGAAATTGAATTAAATAATATAAAGAATAAGAAAAGTTTAATAAAAACGTAAATTTGTATATGAAATGTAACAAAGCTTTATCCTTAGAAAACGTTAAACTAATATCAAAATATACAAATACATTTCTTGTAAAATCATACAAATTTTGCATTTTAAAAATAATGAAACTTACGCCAATCAGTTCCTCCAAAATATTTTGATGAAACAGAACGACGAATATTTGAACCACGTTTAAGAGATCCACCTAATGGGACTGAAAGTCCACATGAAAATTCCATGGTCAAGCAACTCACTCATGCACGACTGATTCTCCAGAATGAATATGCAATTTAATCACAATATTCTTGTAGAAACTGAACACAGAAATTGAAAGCAAACACAAACTGGGCACAAAGGAATGAGTCTAACGTAAAATGTGTATAATTTTTAGCACATTTTCCAACTAATTGTGATATTGTCACTGCCGCAATTATGAAATTATCCGAAAGGACGGCTTTCTGTGAATACTTCAGGCAGTAATTTAATGGTTCATACGAAGATTCAAATAAAATTGATGAGCGTGTTGTAATCAGAGCGTTGTGCAAGGTTGTGGAATTAAGAACGAAGTGTAGAGAATTAGAAGGATAATTATTAGCCGCGATCTGGAATTATAAAGCACTCAAACTGTGATTGTGCTAGCAGTGCACAAGAAGACAGAGACTGTACTCACTCAATAGTATACTGCCAAGGAAGTTAACGGAGGATCGAAGAACTATTTTGTTAGGAAGCAGACACGCTCACACAGAGAAAGAATGAATAGAGCGCCTATCGATTTTCTTCATAAGAGGGTGAAGAACTGCTGCTTTGACAGCGGTAAATAGAGGGATAAGGAAGAAGGGAAATCCCAACTAATCATTGAAGGGGATGACGACAAAATAATCACAAAGTCCACCCAATCATAACAGTTGCAATGGTTATGTTTCACTCTCTCACACAGACATTTTTCAGATGATTCAGCCAACGACAACGTTAAATGGATGCATACTGACTGACCATCATGGTTGACAGCAAAAGAACACGACATCATAATATTCCTGTCTGAGTCATTAAAAAGTAGATACGCTGGACTAGCGATAACTTGAAAACAAACAAGCATTGTTCGACTGAGCATAACATAAAACATGAAAATAATTAATTATGACCATGATCTACATGATAACATTATGTACCACATCTTCAGGTTGTTAACATACTATTGTATTTAAAAAAGAAGAGGATTTCAACACACTGTTAATCATTATGAGTTCACTCTACTGAAAAATAAACAAAACCGAAAATATTGTGCGTCTTTTTTTGGATTTAATAAGCATGTTTCATCATCTTATCACTTGAGACCTGTTTTACTCAATTATGCGGTGCAAAAAGTGTGATAATTAATACAGAAATACCAAAACCACATTCGAAAATACTGTCTCAAGTAACTAGAATTACATAAAAACCAAATAACATGGGCCTTTTTTTCAACAATATAAGATATCTAAAGAAAAGGCAAAGCTAATGTTGAGCAATTTTACAGCGTTGGTACAGAACTGGTAATGAAGGCAAATGTTAAAACTCTGACAACACATTACTCGAAATGTACAAATGTACTAAATCTAAAAAGTACCATATTAGTGATGACAACGGACACGCAATCAATATTTGTCAAACATTTTCTTTCAATATACTCGATATATCTTATAAAATGGTAACCAGTACGTTAAGTAATTAAGATAAAGAGATTGGCCTTGTTTCACAATATGATATTACAAGCGTAGAAATATTTAAACAGGCTGGAAAAGTGTAAAAATGAAACATAGAATAATGAGGTTGTTTTTTGAAACTTGTAAAAGTCTCAATTTATGATCTGAGAAGTACTGTGTCTCCCGACATGCTGTTATAAGAAGGCATACAAAGTATAACTACGTTATATAAATATAAAAAGTACATTAAAAATCAAAATGGTATTATTCAACAATTTTAACAGTATAAAAATATAACTGCACGTTTTCCAAAGAGACATTACCTCTAACTTGAGCATTGTAATACACGGACTAATAAAAACCGAACGTAAAGCAGGAAAATTATATGGCTGATAAAATTGCTGCACAACATATATGTAAATATCAGCAAATTAGTTAGAGGAATCTAAGGAAGAAGGCTTAGAATATACGCCAAATGACAATATTACACATAACATTAAGTTAGCAAATATATTAAAAAATAATGTGAATGAATGTAAAAAAATAAGCATCACAAAAAATATATCAATACATTAATAAGTAGCTATGAACTAAGTAAATAAAAAGAAAATTTAACCAAAACAGCAGTAAACTTAGAGAAATTTCGACATTCCAGATTAAACAAAACAACAACTTCCATAACCAACATTCTGACATAAATATATTAATAAGGAACAGTCGATGTGGTAAAGGTATTAGTATTAGAGGATAAATTAATTTACAGTATAATTTCTTAACATCATTGAAATATAAATGTTTGAAGAGTGCAGTTGATTTTTTAAATATAGAAAATCGAGATGTAAACATAAATTCAGAAACTATTCCCTGTTAGATTAGGGAGGGATTAGAAATTAGGGACATAACTCCTTCCATATAATTAATAGTTCAACAAAATTTCGAATATATGTAATTATATAAAAAATAACAAATTATTCACTAACAAAATGTATCTTTAAATAGTCGTAAACATTACAAAATAAAAATACGCTTGTTAACAATCTATCATAAACAATTGAGAAATATTTAAAATTTAGTCTAAAGAAGATATGAATATATATATATAAATAGAAAAATAGCTTTTAAAAAGTATTTATTAAAAGATGACTGGGAATGTATATGCCTACCTTGTGGTATTAGCTATTCACTAAAAAATACTTCACATGTCTTGTCAGTCTCATTAGATTCATATTGAAGTAAAGGTCACATATATTGGAAAATTTCTTATTGAGTTTGCATTGTCATTTAATGAATCACTCCATGGGTAGGGTAATCATAAATTATATAACTAATTATAATTTGTAATCTAAATTATCAAAAGACTAATTAAAATTTCAAATATAAAAAAAGTAAAATATACACAATAAAATGACTAAATGGCATAAGCAAGGATCAAATAAAATGTTTTTTGGAAAAAATTACATTCAAAATAACCACAAATAAATAGCATCTATATTTTTTGAAATTGACTATTCTTTCAAAAGCTTTAAAACATTGAAATATGTTTATGTATATTTTGCATAAATTTTGAACAATATAAATTAAAAAATTAAGTAAATACGAACTGAAGATTTCATTAAATCATTATGTAAAATAATTTATACTATAAAAATAATACTAAATATCGATTTTACACTTTCAAAAGTATGAACTAAATCGACGTTTAAAATTTCAGATCATAAATATTTAATCAAGTGATGATAATCAAGTTGATTCATTTACCTCATGAATATAACCCAACCAATTTTACCTTAAAATTATATATATTTTTCTGATCATTCTTTTTGGAAAATGATATTTTAATTATAATGACAACAAATATATGTAACCAAAAAAATATGCAATTTCACAAAATAAGAAACAATATAGAGTAGCATGCTTTTATTACTATTTTTTATTACTAGTTAGCGGCTCTCATTGTATCGCCTGTATTCAAAAACCAAAGATTTCCTTGGCCACTGGCTGCCATTGAGCCCCAGATCATGATTTGGGTAGAGTGCTTCACTACTGGAACACAATATTTAGGATCA
>JAUZND010004874.1:0-11485 GCA_034780555.1 Coelogynopora nodosa
TTCCGAATTTGAAATTGTTTATCCGATTTTGTTGTTGATTATTCCGAAAATGACTTTGTTTATTCCGAAAATAAAATGGATTATTCCGAAAATGACATTGTTTATTCCGAATTTGAACTTTTAAAGGTATTTTGTTTTTTATATTTTCATATTTTATGTAATTCAGTCCAAAATTAATAAAGCGTAGCCGATGTGAAGATTTTTAAAATACTTTTAAGCATCTTAATACATTGTTGGAACTAGTAAATATATTACGTATGCGTATTTACTTTAAATTGTAACAAATATTGTTATATTGAAATATTGTTACTATTGAATAGTGGAAGACTATATAAATCATTTAAAATTCTAAATTAAAAGCATATAGTTAACTTTATTTTTCAAGTGTTCGATGTTATTTGTGCGTTTTAGAAATAACAGTGGCACACGGATAAAACCATTTATAATATCAGCCTATAAATGTATATTTACAAATTATATACTGTATAATATAACATATAGCTGTCATTACAATTTTTGTTTAGCATTCTAAAATAATTTTACTATCAACTATCAAACAGAACATTAGTCCTATGTTGCAGCAATAATTATATAAAAGGTGTATAGCAATTTTTGTAGCAAAACTTTAAATGTGAAAAAAATACAAAAAATATATTGCAAAAATGAAAAAAATTTAATTATGATTTTTAGTTAATTAAATCTGTATAATAACATTTTACATTTAATAAATAAATGACCAAGAAAATATATTAATTATTATGATATTTATAAAAAATATTCCTCCTTATTGCCTCTTAGTTAAGTTAGTTAGTGCACCATATTAATATAAATGAAAATACACGTATGTGAATTTAAAAAAATATTAGTATTATGCTATTCATTATCAGTTGATATATTTTGCATTGACTGTATACATTTTATAGCCACAAATATTGTTTAGAAAAATAATATCGTTAAAAAATTCTTGTTAAAAAAATAAATTATCTATAATAACTGCATAACCTATATAAATAGAATTCATTATTATCATATCCTAAGAAATTATAGATGATTATGACAAGTGGCCTTAAAGAATTACAATAGTAAATTATTCGTCAGCGTTAACGACCTAAGAATTAACTGAAATTAATACAAATAAAAAAACACACTTATATTTGACAAATTCTCCGATACCGGACATTTTGATGTAAATAAGACGATTCTACATTGGTTGGAAAAATGACCTAGAATGATTTTTAATTAAGATTTAGTCTTCTGAGAAAACTTCTTCAATAAATATGCAATATATTATTGAAATGCTTAGATTATAGAAAACATACCCCCACACATCATCGATACTCTCATTGATAGTAATTCAATAATGATGCCCAATGTGTGTTAAACGATATAATATAGGGGTGCATATCATACCATGTGCGGCGCAATCGTAATCTGAGGTGGGGAAGTAGCTATAATAGCTACCCAGCCACCCTTCCTCCCTGGTGGGGCCCCTGGACATCACATGACATTGACACCGTTTTAAAATGTCTTACACAAATTATAAAATGTAATAAAGCATATGTATTCACTATGTTTGGTTGGTATGATACGATCCTAATGGACAAAAAAGTATGTTAATGAATCCATAATATGATTAATATATATAGAATAGGATTATAATAATTATATTAATTATATTTCAAGGAAGAATAGGTATATTTTATAAACACATTCAAATTTTAATCAGAAGCATTATATAGGAACACTAATAAGTCAATGATTTATGTGATTGAAACAAATTTTATTTTATCTTCATAACATGTCCTTATTATTTACCTTGATATAGGTGTTACATTCATATTGCTATATTTACATAACAGTAATGTACTGTACAATATTATAAATACAAAAAAGGTAGGCCTAACAAAGCATAAGAAATAAGGAAAAAGTGTATATATGTATATTTACATCAATTGTAGCCGGTTACACAAAAAATAAATGATACCAACCTTATGTACTTATTTACGTAACATTTTCATTTAAACTTTTTATTAACTTTCTTTATGAAGTATTTAATTATGTATATTAATTAAATATTGGTCATAACCTTATAAACAATTAACAATCTCTTGAGATGATATCAAACATTTATAAATTGTGTAAATGCATTATTAAGTTTGATTAATGATGAATCTCAATAGTAACAATATAAGTATCCATATTTTGATTAAATAAATGTCAATTTTATACGACTATGCATTGTATCCACTCCGTAAATTTAAGCTTGGATTTCGTTCTAAATTTTTAGACTTTCTGAACCCTAAATTTCGTTTAAAATATAAAATTTAAACAATAAATACATTTTTAAATTCACCTTGAAGTTTTGGTAAAAATCTTTAGAAAAATTCAGAAATCCCTACATTTATGTTGACATAGATTTTATTAAGAAATTCACGTTTGTCCGTGATATTGAACGATTTTATTAGTATTGTAAGAATTTTGGAAGAAATCAACTTTCTAATTCAATGACTACATTGCTATAATGCCATTATTTGAATTTTTGGTGTCAAACTATTTACGATAATTTGCAGCAGCATTTATTCTTGTATGTCCCGATATACTTAGTCTGACTAAAAGTTTTAACAGCTGACATCAGTAATTTTAATTAACTTTCATTACTATAGCTATATTTTGATTAATAAAAAAATATTAATAAATATTCACATTAAAATGTGTAGTTTAAATACAAAGATATTTTGTTCGTTATTGCATACTATAACAAGCTTTATGATTTAATTATAGCTTTCGAAATGTCAGCGATGAGACCTCTAAACTATCCATGACATTGTTTATGCAAAGTTAATATTATTTATAATAGATGAAAGAATGCATTGCTGGAAAGATTCTACAATTTTGTTATCAAAGTTTGTTTTCAATCTGTTTTCATACTTCCATACACCCAAAATAAATTAAAGCTGGGTCTCTTCAAAACATAAATAAAACTTCAGCATCATGCAAAAAAGAAAAACACATTGTATTGTATACTTGAAATTATACAAATTACGAAATCGAAAATATCTCATTGTATAGTAGAAAAGAAAAATACAATTGTGGTCCATCCAGTAATATATTAACTTACAAAGATAAAAAGATATATTTAAAAAATACATAATTACTTCTTAAATATTGCTGAATTTACTTTACATAAATGAAACGTTAATGTAAATTGTATTGCCTGCTTATCCTAATCGTAGTTAACTATCGATGATAAACTGAGTGAAACGAATCCAATTTGATATTAAATATTGAAAGATATAATATATTAAACAAACTGAAATGTCATGACTTTTTAATTTTTAATTAAATGATATATCTAAAACCTTTTTAATATCATTTAACGGATTTCAAATCATGAAGAATATAATATTTCAATAAATAATTGATAGAAATATATATATAAATTATATGTATATAATATAGTTTTTCAAATTCTTTATTTATTTAAATTGTGAAAATGTTATTGATTTAAAAATTATTTAAAAACTTAAATGTTTTTGTTATTATAAAATCTATAAAGGATAGGTCCATTATACATGTTAATATTGTACGAAAATAATTATTGTCATTTATTTATAATTATTAGTACGTGGGGCGCACACTCTTGTAATGCATGACACTATATAGACAAAATAAAACAATGCCTTTTTAAAGTTTTGAATACGACGGAAATAACCACGTTTTATAAATATCTATAGAAAATGTTAACAATTATAAACGAATTATCATTTAGTTCAAATTATTTAAAGTCAGTTATTATATCAAATAAATAGTTTGTTATTATATCAAATAAATAGTTAATTAGTGTAAGCAACCTATTCGTTAATTGAATATATTATATTTTTATAAGGATAATAGTTCATTGAGTATCGGTAATTTTGGATTATACTTCATAAGTGTGATCTTCAATATTGCTGAAATTCAATGTTGAACTCACCAATCGTGAAAAACGTAGTATAATTTCTACATAGACAGCTGGCGCAAATAATTGCTGTAACCAGCACCAATTAATTTATTTCATAACCGATATTATTTCCAATGACATAGTTTGGAAATTAATATTTTTGAAAGATGATAGTATAAAAAAATATCTACATTTTTTTTCCACCGGGGTATACAATATTTTAACATCATATTTTGTGGATTAAAGATACAGGTTTGTATTACGGTTCACTGCCAACCTTATTATAACTTATTATTTTCTCCGACGAAATATAAAAACATGGATGTAAAAATAAATACACTTCTATACTATAAATCAGTGCAATGAATACTGGAGGAGGAATCATTGCCCCGACTGCGGTCCAAATATCCCTCATCAGATGTGTTCCTGGTTGTAACCGCGGGATTTAGACTCTCGAGAAGTCGAGGATCAGAAGAAGAATGCTGCACGGCGAGAGAGGACCGGTTGACATCGTCATTGAGAACTGGCGGTAGAGAATCCTGTCGAACATAGTGTCTCGATTTGTGAGACCGGAGAGCTGCGGCCTGTGTTCCTGAAATCGTTGCCAACTGTTCTACAGCTGGACACGTGAAAGTAACCACCGAGGAAGGATTTCGGCAGCTAGTCGCATTTATTGCCGGCACACTATTACCCTGGTTATGCGGCATCGTCAACTCCTGCGACCGTTGCGGCGGCGGCGGTGGTGGTGGGGCTACTGGGTCGGGAATTTGAGGTGGAGAGGAGGGCACCATTGAACCGGATGAGGACATGGACCACGGAGCAGACGACTGGGTGGAGGGTTGGCGTCCCTCGGACTCCGAGGCGAGGGAAGTCATCTCCGTGACTGGGGTGGTCGCTTTAGTCGGGTAAGCCTGGAGCGAGAATGGCATGCCGTGGCGAATGCAGGCTACGGTGGCTCGAATGTCGATTGATAAGTCACAAACTGCCCCGCGTAGGTGTTGCATCTGCTCATCCAGATGAGCCATGTTCTGTTTGATTGATTGGAGTTCACTGCGGTGGCCGTCGGTCGACTTGAAACACGTATTCTCACCTGGTCAGATGAAAAACAATTGGTTGCTATGGAAAATTTGTTGCTAATATGTTGCTATGGAAAATAATGGATGATTAAAACAACCTTAACTGTAATTAGTTGAAAACTTATGGTTCCCATATTTATTAAATATTAAATTTTCATAAATATATATATATTCATTTAATATAACATTTAATATAATAAATGACAAAATTATACATTTTACTTGATTGAAAATATACAGATGTTTCTATGTCATTTTTATTGTTAAAAAAATAGTTGAAAATTGCCGTACATATAAAAAGTTTAATTTAATTTGAAAAAGTATGGTTTTTATTAGGTTTGGGGATGTTTTTCAGTTACATTATAAATTTATTAAAATGTATTCAATAGGACAACATCTATATAAAAATATATAATATAATGGATAAACAATTCTATATATATATAATATATTGTACACGTCATGCAAAGCGCAATTAAAATTATTCAAATAAAATATATAAAATATTTAATTCAAAACGGATGCAGACAAAATATACACGATACTAATTAAGAAAAAAGAAAAATTATTTTAAAAAAATTAGAAAACATTTAAAAGAAAGATAAAAAATCCCTTAAATATTTTCTTTACATTAAACCTTAAAATTGTGTTAAATATGAACAGATACTTAGGCCGGTGTAATTAAGTAGTATTCAAAATTACTGGGAAAATAAATGGTTTGTTAATAGTGGAATGGATACTTTCTGTAACACCAGTTGGCAATTATAATAACATTTAAAAGATTACTTTTGATTCGGGAAAGTGTTGTATCAAAATTTATCAAAAAATTACATTCCATGAGAGTGCCGGGCTGGTTGCTGTTTTACTAAATCATCTCGCTATTAGTGTAACATTTTGTTACTCTTTTGCAGTTCCATTTGAAAATTAAACGGTTCTTTGTTATTTTAAAATTGGACTTTTTTTCTGAGTGGAATAAGGAGCGGAATAAAATTGTCATTTATTATTAAGCCAATTCCATATTTTCAATAATATACAAAAACACTCGATAACTGTATATATCATTATGAATAATGATCAATTGGACAATATTTCTAAAAAAATGCACCAGTTAAATAATTCAACATCATATTGATATTATAATCTCATAAGTAATAAAATATACATTATAGCCTACAGTTGTACGTATCAAAAACAACGTTTACGATAAATAACTAATTTATTCCAGAGCATCGATCATTTAGCAATTTTAGAGATAATAAATTTCCAATACATTTCTTAGACATTTATACAAAAAATGGTTGAATTTATTTTTCTGTAATATTTTTCCGAAACCTACAATAACTATATAGTGTCCAAATATGAAAATATCTAATTAGATACTATAGTGTCCAAATACTATAGTGTCAAACAAAATTAATAGGCGCTATTTCCACAGTCCAATAAAAAACAAATTCTTTTTATCGTTTCGTAGTGAAAGATAAAACAATATAAACAGCTATAGGTATGATTTAAAAATGGAGACAATTTGATATATACTTTAATAATAAATTGGTCGCTAGAGAATAAATTATTTATTCGTTATTTATGATTTCTCTAAAAGTATATGTCCATATTACCATTATTTCTTATTATATCTTTCGAAGTAAAAAAACATTTAGATGTATATATTGCAACCAATAATATTTTTATCAAATCAAACAAACAAACAAAAAGTATTGTTGAAAAACATATTTCAATTATTTTTTCAAAAATGTTATAAAAAAAATTATAGTTGCCTTTATAATTGTGACACGAAAATCTTTTAACTTCACAACCAGGCTTTCATCAGCAGGAAATTTTTCTCATAAAATTAAAAATACAACATACATACGAGATACAGTGATCTACTGTATCTATAAGGATATACGTTATTCACAATCAAATGTTATATATGGGAAAAGCAGAGCTTGCAGCAGCATGTCAAAGCCAGCGCGTATATGAAAGAAACACATGGTCACCATGCAAACGATGTTCCACCGAATATTACCTTTGAACTCTTCTTCGTCTGGTGATTTTCTAATCGAATCTAAGTTATCCTCATAGGAATGACATTTATTATTATCGGGGGAACTCTCGAGAATTGTCTGCTGCCGATTCAGACTGAACATGGCTTTCGGTAGGTAACGGCGATTGACCTTCTTCATCGCAACACCGTGCTCCGCGGCTGTCGACGATCCCATGTGCGACAAACCGGCCGGTGAGGTGGGGGATCGCCTCAGACACGGCTTTCGCATGGACCTCGAGTTGGTGAGAGGCGGCGCCCCTGTCTTGGCTGCTGCTGTGGTCAGAGGTAGGGGGCTTGGCAAAGAGGAGGACAGCGGTGCACTGGGAGGAAGCGACCTGGTAAGTGTGGTGGGGACAGACTCGTCGGGGAAGGAAGGTTCCCGGTCGGTTGCTAGGGGAACGTGTCGACGCGGCCTACCGAAAGTGTTGGCGGCCGACAGCAGGAGTAGGCTCCTCTGTTTGGCCCCGATTTCTGGCCCAATTGAGGTGGGGACGGTCCCCTCATCATCCTCTGCCTCCTCCTCGTCGTCGTAGTCCTCAACATCGTCAACATCGTCGTCAATCGTGTTGTCAAGGTAATGCGGCGGTTGAGGTAGAGGCGGTGAGGAGGTCCGTGTGGTTCTCAGACGGCCAGGTCGTATCCCAGTGATGGGCTTGGATTGAAGCAACTCGACCCTGCGTGTGGGAAACCGTCAATGACAATGTCATTCTAATTCCATTATCATTGTACGGATATCAAATGTACATTATCAAATAACATGTCATGTTATTTGATAAATGAAGAATTATAAACAACAAAAGAAAACCTGTGAACTACACTGTAGAACATTGGGTACTCATTTCGGCTGAATATAATGCAGCTGATGGTAATTGAAGGGGTTAAGTTGGATGTTGGTAACACAAAAAATATGGGGGGATATGTGTACAGGTTGTGACTTAAATCAAGAGGAAATTGATAACCTACTGTTTAGGGTTGGCAATAAAGGAAGTTAGCTAAGATAATTAATCAAACAAAAGGAATTTAAAAGACGTTAAGTAATTTAAATAAGCAAACTAACGGAATGTTAGACAGACTTATATATATATGTCTTGACCTTAATCGATTTGATAGATCAACATGGTGAAGGCTTGAAATTCAAGTAAATACTTGTAGATACGTTCATCTAACCTTATAAAAAGGCAGTACTCTTTCGTAAATGTTCTATATTGTGTAATAGCACATTTCCGGAAAAAGCAAAATTACCGCTCATGGACTCGAAAATACCCCATCTCTTCGCAACTGTCCTTAATAATATTATTTCTATCATTATCATGTTTTCATTGAACTATAATTCAAAATTCAAAATTGAATATTGATTTATTGACTTATTGACTTATATTTTATTTATTTAACAAATGAGCAAATCAACTAAATTATGTTTAAAATAAAAACTTTGCATTTCAACGGATTATTTTGTTGGCATTTGTTTAGCAAGATATATAAATATTACAATTTAGGCATCAGATCTCATAAATATGGTAATAGCCTTATCAAATAGTTCAAGTTTGACTGTATCATAACAAGTAATTTAGCGTCTATCAGAAATCTTTTTTCCCCACGGAATGTTCGTCTATGGAATGCTAAATCGTTACTTTCCTTCTTCAGTAGTACATTATACAATTGCTATATGTCTTTTTCAATTTGACCTGACACACATTATCTTATCACATATTTAACTAATATGATATTTCAATACTTTTATGCATATATCCTATCTGGGCCGTGTGATAATGCTCTAACAAGGCTCTGAACGTATTTAGTAAATAAATAAAATAAATATTGCCATACGTTTAAAAAGTGGTTTGTTTCTTTAATAATAATAATAATAATAATATTATGAGATCAAACCATAAATTCGTATTTCTGTTGATATTCAATTGTACACTCAATTCTATAAATATACTATTGAATGTATATACTACTGCTATCTTAAAGTAATAAAAAAATAAAAAATTAATATTATAAATATAAATAAAGTCCTGTTTTCATAACATTAATTGTCGCTTCGATAACGAAACTATTTATCTTGATGTACTAAGCTTTCGAGTTCATTTATAAATGGATTCAGTGTTATTTCAGCAGTATAAGAACAAATATGTGTTTGTTTAAAATATAATATTTCGGAACAATATTATTTTATAAGTTATACAGCTTAGTTACCGAAAAATTAAATAAACTTGGAATACAAATGAAAAATAAATATCAAATATATTTTTCGGATACACACAGTTTAGTTTAAAATGATCTTGTATCTTTTACAGAAGTTTATACTTCCTTCAACACGTTTACTAATTTTTAGAGATATCAAAGGAGAAAAATCTCATTTTACTAATTCAATCACTTTCTTGTGAATTGTTTTATGATAGAACATTTATAGAACAAGTATTTAAATATGCAGTAAACAAATCCGAACTGCTCCTGTACTTTCTGTACTCACAATATAGAATTGGACAATATACAATAGACATTACCAGCATTGAAGATATATCATATTATTAAGAACAGGGTTAAAGGATTTAATGTGTAAGCACAACTTAATTGATGTGTAAAAATCGTTGAGGGCAGAACCACAGACAAAAAATCGTTTATGGGGTTCCTTTAAAGGAGCAAATAAAAGGCAGTGTTTAAAAATAGCGTCACCTGAACTCACTTGTTTTTCAATACTGACTAAATATGTCTTCTTGTTTCTAAACAGCATAGGCAAAATTATCTGAGAACAAGTTAATTCCAATTCTTATGAAAAATATTCTCAGATTATTATCAACAGAATGAAAGAACAAGGATACAATATTTAGTGCGGAGATAATGTTACAATCATTAGCCGTGTCATCTCTGAAGAAAGAATTCTGGGAAAGCAGAAAACATCTAGATGTCCCTTGTTGAAAAAATTTAGTATTCATGCAATTTTTTAAGAAATTGCCAGAAGAGAATTTGATGGAAAATAGTTTTTTTTCATTAAATAAAATTTTCATGTAAAGTATGCAAACAGAGAAAAAAAAACAGAAAGTTGTTTGATAATTAATTAATTTAAAAATATGGGTGAATGCAAATATTAATTATGAATTGTGAATTGATGGAAAACATTTATAATGAACTGACATTTTATTTATTAAAACATATATACAATACACATACGTTGTTGAATACTCTGTTCTTGATAAGGTATAACTATAATATACATAAAATATATAATAAATATTTGCCATAATAATATATGTTTTTGCATTTTGATAAGATATCTTTTGAACAATACAAATTAACTGCCCTTATAGTACAGATTAAATCTATAAATTTCGTTTAAGAAGAGAGAATTGCATATTTGCTTTTTTAGAAATCTGGAATTTCAAAGTAGAAGTGACGATCATTATAATAACTCAATTTCGAGAGATAGTTTCTATAACTATTTAATATTGAACTTTCCAAACCGGGCGCTGAATACAACATACACCACTCGTTTAACAACACGGCTACGTAGGTACAAAACATGTCCCACAATAATGTTTTCTAGATTTTCGCAAGATTCTTTTAATCAATTGTTTTCTATATTAGTTCCTTAGTTCTCCGATTGTCAACGGTTGTCAACGGCTACACTAAAAACTCACCCACTCATCATCGCCCTGTTCAGTGGATTCGGTGTCATACTGGCCTCCTGAATGAGACACACACCGTCACCCGCGGTGGCAGCAGCATCGTCCAGCGTGCCGCCGGGCCCAGAACTCTCCCCGTCTTGGTCGCTACTCTTGTCATCGCCGGAGGCGGCGGCGGCGGCGTCGTCATGGTTGCCGTCAGTCTCGTCGTCATCATTCTCATCGTGGCGCTCGGTGATAGCGGGTAGAGTGAGGTACTGGCTGCTGTCGTAGATCGAGTCCATTTTCGAATGCTGGGAAGGAGGGGGGGTGGTGGTTGATGGTCTTGTTTTTTGTACTCCGTATAAAGTAGCGAAACAAACCTAAAATATTGGGAACTGCAGTGGTCTGTTCCTTGCCCGGCCATGATCCATTGTATAAAAATGATAATGAGGCTTGATTCATAACACAGATAGTACAGTAATAGTTATAAATGAAGCGTTTGGTGATGAAAAAAGGGAAAGATTAGGCGAGATGGAGGGATACAAATCCCAAAAGTATTCGATAATGGAATTGCTAAGACAGCCGGTTTTGTGAGTGATGAATGCTGCTGTGGGAATTCCGGAGTTTGACATAATGTTACTGGTTTTGTTGATGTTTGAAATTAGTTAATTACAGGAGGTGCTAAAGGTCGTTAATATTTGAAGCCAGATTAGTCCGTAGTTGCGTTAACCCTTCGTACGTGGAGGGGGGGGGGGGGGGGTATGCCCATTTTTTTATCAAAGAAATTAAGTTTTTGATTGAACTATAACACGTATGA
>JAUZND010004876.1:0-32103 GCA_034780555.1 Coelogynopora nodosa
TTATATATATTTTAATTATTCAGCTATTGTCTTCTTAACTTTATTTTACTTTTGAGCTGATGGCGAACCTTAACATAACATGAAAACAATATATAAATAAATTAACTATTTTCTATAATTTATAGTACTATTATTTCTTTCATAATTGGTACTTTAAAATGTTTACCATTTAAATTCATCGCATTTGTCCTATGATTTATTAACTATATATATTACCATATATATATATACTGTATATATAACTCTTTACTTGGTAGTTATATATATATATCTATTATCTATACGTGATTATATATCTACAATCTATATATTATAGTACTCTATATACACATATAGATCATATATAGAACATATATTATCATGCTATATATTATGCTACACATTTATTGTATCCTTGTCCATATTTAGACAGACATCTCACATGTCGATACCACATGTAAAAGATATATTATATCTATGCATTATATAGGCGAAAACACACTATAATATATAGAAATGAAAACTGATCCGCCACAAACGTAAGAAATATTTGAATGGCGTCGCAAACAGTACTAAGAGGACCAAATGTACGAAAAAGATCATGTCATAAATCAAGCTGAACCAAATCAATAAAAAAAATAAAAAAATCTAAATATGTTATTAGCTTTGATACAATCAGCGCAAGAGGAACACGATGAAATAACAAAATGAATTTTTTTTGGACTTTCTATTCTGTTATACGTAGTATTTATTTTTATTACAGTTTACTGTACATATATATTAATTTTGACACAGTGGAATTTAAAGAAAAGGATATTTATATTTTATTAAGAGGATAGAAGCCCAAAAACGTTGTGTATATGGGAGGGTTGGTAAAAAAATATTTTATATAATAATTAATTATAAAGAAGAGAAGATTATAGGGGAAGAGAAAGTTTAGAAATTATCTATGCATTGTGTACGCATTAAGTGGTAGCCAGAGGCGCACCCAAAGGGAGATACATTCCCCCACAATTCTGTTAAAATTTGGGCCCAGTGATATATTTGTACCATCGAGAATTATTTTCTGATATTTTGATTAATTAATTAAATATTTGATAAAACATAAATTATTATATAAAAAAAATGTAAAAAATACTTTATCATTTTAAAGGGGCCTTTATACGCATAATGCCATCGGTTTACCAAATTTCTTAGTACAGCCCTAATGGCCTACAATACAATATAGACATGTATCACATTGTAAAATACTTCTTTCTCATACTCGCACTATGTTATATAGGTATATTATATACATATATACAGTCCATATGGATTTCTGTGCGAATTTGTTTAATTTTTGTCATAACTTTTTAATGACGCCATATTTACTTGTACTAGTTCATTGATGTCATGAATCAGACTATAGAATTCTTTATATTGGCTAAAATTCAGCTGCGTACTTAGTCGTTATATTAGACAAGTTAACTGTGTGTTCAACAAAGGTAATACATTAATTTTATTGCAAGCGGGATTAATATTTGCTTTATGAATTAATGTTCAGTTGTTACTGTTAAATTAAATAATTGAAAAAGAGCATTTAATAATAAGTGACAGGATAAATCCCAAGCCTTGTACAGAGTTCTGTTATAAAATTATTATTTATATATAATTAATATATATATATATTAATAATATATTATATATACCGGATATAATTATTATATCCGGTATATATAATTTATTGGTTGATGATACATGTTGAAACATCCTGTTCGATTAAAAATGAGAGTACAACTTCGAAAATATAACGCCCACGCTGCGACAAGTTACGAATTTAATTTTTTAAAATTAAAACAAGTTGATTTTTCATTGTGGTGCATTTATTTTTAAAGGATTGATTTATTTTGAACTAGATATTTCATTTTTGATAAAAATATAATGGGTATATATATGTAACTACTTTTATATATAATAACATTGTATAGAAACCTAAATATCAATCTATGTTCAATATATAATACTATGGTCTACTATATAAGTACTTTATGTCATTATATTTATTCATGATGTATTTTAATAAAAGAGAATATCAGTCATGTTATATGCACTTTAAAATATTTGGAGCGACTTCCTTTGCGGTTTAATGACAGCTTCTATTCATTCATATTTGGAACTGGGAGAAATTTACTTCAAAAAATATTTAGTATTTCTTTCCTTTCATGCATTGATGTTATAAATTATTTCGCACAACTGCTTGAAGTTATTAGTCTATCATGTATAGCGTGAATATTTAATGTAGGCTGTTCGGAAAATAAAGGACACAACGTTTTTTGATCACTCATATGTTGTACTATTTAATCACATTTTTTAAATGTGCATCGGAATAAACGCATAAAGTACAATACCTTTATTTATCCTAATGTCAATAGTATAATCGAGAAGTCAATTAAAATGTCCTTAAAATGGTGCGCAATAAAAAAGTCCTTGGAAGCAGTTACAGTACGTAATATTCTGATTTCTTTTAACTAATTAAGATCTTATATTGCAAATATCATATTAAAAATACAAATCCAAGATACTCCTTTTTTTATGCCAAGATGTGACAAATGCCTACTATTTTATCAACGTTGAATCAAACTGAGCAATTTGGATTGAAATGTTGTAGTTTATGTTTGAACTTTTTGAATAAATGTTTCTTATCTTATCTTAACTTTTATTATTTTGATGGGAGAAGCGACTTTAGATTTGACCCGATTTATCATGCTATACAATTATTGCAGTGATAGCTTTTTTATCTTAGATAGAAGAAACACATTTTTAATCAAAGAAAAAATCACTCAAAATAATCCAAACACGAATAGTGGAAAAAATAATTACGAAGTGAATGAATTAATTAATTTGATAATGAGGAGTGCACTTGTAACCCTGTTCTGAAGAAGGGCGGGAGTGGTGGAATTATGTACACAAAACAGATTCATAAAAATAGTCAATTTAAGGTAGACAAATTAAATAACAATTTATAAATAAAATATAAGAAGTAACAAACAGTTTCCCTTGCCTTTATCAACGAAACTCTTACTGATAAAAATAGTATTATTTAATTTTTCATAAAAAGAATTTACAATTTTTTTTATACTGTTAGTTCAAAATGACACAAAATCAAAGTTAAGTCGAATCCAATTTGATACATATTTATTGCAATTGTATATAATTTTGCAAGCTTATGAGTTTGAACTAGATCTATTTAATATCGTGGAAATAAAACAAAGGGATACAAGATATATGTGAATATCCGTTTCATTCAAATATTTTTTGTTGCTGTAGACTTAAATTTGTAGATCTCAATTTGTAACCACCATGTCATGCTTTTTGTCTATAATACGATCGACTATTTATACACTCGACGCACATTTGTGAATAATTAATGTTGTATGTAGGTTATATATACATTTTAGTGCACGTAGAATTTTGTTTATGGTGTCTATTTATTAGGATAAGATTAAATATTTGTTTGTTGATGTGTTTATAGATCATAATTAATAATTGCAACTTTTGTTCCACCGTCACAACATAAGAGATCACAAAAATAATATTTTATTATCTTAATATTACACAAGCTATAAATGCTGTAAGCAGTATAATTTACATTACATTATTTCTATATTATTTTGCATAATTTTTACATTATATTGTACAATGTATTATACATAGTATTTTTACATTTTCAAAAGAAAATGTGTATGTACGTTTTACATACTTTTAAATTAAATAATTTTTTTGCATATTGTTATCTAATATATTGAATATAATCTGATCAAAATGGGCGAGCTGATGATACCTTAATACGTTGAATTAAATGGATATTTATTAAAATATTAATTTTTGATAGTGAACATTTATAGTCAAATTTTTTGACAACTTTAATAAAAATAAAATGAAAGGATAAAAATGTATATTAATCACCTTTAAACATTTTAAAAATCAATCGCCAAGGATTTTGTAAATTCTCAAAATGATTATATTTTATCGTGATTTTATACAATAATTACTTTCAATTTAAAAAATTATAAAATGTGTATTTTATTTGTATTTTTTTAAATATAACAACAAATAGCATATACTCTAACAAAACAATAACTTTTTATACAAATCATGTTCAATTAACTTTCCCTGCACAATTTATATAAAATGATTATAATTTATTTTGGAAATAATTTAACAAATAAAGCTTTATTAAATTATCAATTTCTTTTGGTAAATTTATTGTTTCAACGCACAGAACAACAATATTGAATTTATTAAAAGTAATAATAAATGTTAATCTTATATCATCATATATTGGATGAAAGTTTATAAGATATTATGTGCTAAATCTATAATATGCTTCATAACTATTTCGGAATCATTTATTTATTATTATGTAGTATAATTATGCCACTTATTATATTATAACTATATATTTTTTCAGTTTGGTTTAATTTTTTATTTGATGACCGTTCTTGGAAGACATATCAATTTCCTCGTTATTTGCATTTTCGGTAAGCTTTCTAAAAAAAAACTATTGATACTATAACATTTAAATATTAATCTAATATATATATATATATATACTATTGTTGGACAGGAATATATTTTTGAATGGAATATATTCCAATGAAATATATTAATGTAATTTTAATTAAATAGTTAAACATGTTATTGTTTTAAACATGCTATTATACTTGTTGATAGAAATAACCAAATGTAAGGGAATTTTTAGAGCACGTGCTTATACTAATTTTATTTTATCTAATTAAGTACTTGAGGTTGCTAAAAATAGACCTTATCTTTGTACTTTCACTGCATGGTATTTGAGAATGTTTTTGACTTTAAGTTCATATAATATTATCTCCGGCATTTATCAAACAAAACAATTGACTTTATATAGTGACGGGTGATTGTAGAACTGAATAAAAAAGTTTTGCACTATTTGCCTTTTAATCTATTTTTGCAAATAATTAAGTTAATTAGGCCTCAGTGTTGTTGTGTATATTATTGCACATTATACAAGTAAACCAAATAATTTTATTACAACATTCTATAGTTGATATTTTTATTAACCAACATGCCATGCTATCCACACAAATTATATACATAATTGTGAGGTGACTATTATATATAAGTCCTTTAATGTAAACGCATATGTATAACTACTTTTTTATACATTGGGTCACCAGACATAGACAACTAAAAAACGATACAGTCAGTAGGTGTTTGCGTTTCGGAATATTCCGTAAGTCGGAATATCCTACAGTGAAACGTAGAATACATTCTAAATACTGTTAAACGATAATAATACACTAAACGTAGCATTTTATTAAGAAAATAGCGCGATGCTATACGCGAGCAAATAAAATTTTAGCTGTTATTTTTTGTGTTAATTTCAAATAATATAATAGTTGAGTGAAAATCAGCTGCGATCGTCGATGGGCTTTTTATTGTTGTTTTATTATAGTATATAACATTATATTTAATTGTATTTAATGCCATATCATATTATGCCCAATCATGTATGTCCATTTTACAGGCACTATTTTGATTTTTACCATACCTTTGATTTACGAATTAAAAAAGGTAAATTCACTTTGAACAATTCAAGATTGAATTAATTCGTTTCTAATTTTAGTTACGTTACATATTATATTTAGAATTGTTTTCATTCGTTGAAATGAAATGACCTTATCATTTCTTAAATAAAATTGGTCAATTAAATTTTACTTAATAGTGAAACTACATTCTCTTCATGGTGTTTAGTTGTTTTCTGTTGAATTCTGTGGAATTTAATAGTTGGTCTGTCCCTTGAAATATTTGTGTTATAATAAATGACTACCGCTTTACTTAAAAAAATAAGCATTCAGATTGAAATTATTCTGAGTTGTTAAAAATGTACTAATTAAATGTGTAGTAATTAATCGTATTAACTAATTGTATAATAACTATAATTAATATCAATACGTAAATGGATTACAATATATATATTTTTTGATTTACTGAGATTTCATTAACGAATTAATTATCAATTCAATAAGTATATGTTCTCCATAAATATATGAATTTCAGTTAATTTTAATTTATGAATGTGTTAAAATTAGAAATAAATATTTAGTACATTGTTTGAAAACTGTAAAAAAATTAGAATTTTTTTTTTTTTTAATTATTGTAGAGAGACTCACTAAGTACAGAGATTATATATAAAATTAGTATTTCTTGAAATTATATTGGAGCTTTCACAAATCCAAATGACCTTTATAAGTTATCCTTTTGCCGAATCAGTTCAATGTACCTACTATATACAGCAGAAAATTATCACTTAATTTCTGGTTATTATTTTTATAGTTTATGCAGTTAACTTTATGCAGGGCTGTACTATATATCTATTTTTAAGAGCATGAATATGAGTTTATCTTATTGATTATTTTAACATTATGGACACAAGATGAGTAAATTTTCTTAATTTAATAAATACAATATTATAGAAAATGGACAAATGCGATGATTGTTATTTATACAATAAAAAAAAATCTCTGTATATGTTTTGAACACGATAACTAACACCCTAAGCATTTCAATTGATATAAATTCTTAAAAGTAAATTAGAATCAGAATATATTATTTAAATAATTTCATTTTATAAATTATATGAACAGAAATTCACGTATTACTGTTTGAAAAACTGAAACACTAAATTTTAATTATAATAGTATCAAAGACCGAACTGTTATTAAATTGCGATCAATATATATGCAAAACATGTTCTATATTATTGTAAGACTACATTTAGTATAAGTGTATAAATAATTAAAAGTTTTAAAGATAAATATAAAATAAACGCGATAATTTTACGTGTTTAGAAGTTTAGAAGTAACTTTTTGCTGTCTTTCAAGTAAATCACATAAATATGAATTATATGAATGTAATGTGTTCACAGTATAGTAAAACAAAATTGTTACTGCGAGATAACAAGGTAAAACGTGTAATGTCTTTTAGATATCGTTTATAGGTATCTAACAATATCTAAATATTGTTACCAATCTTATTATGTATCTACAGATTATGTAACCTATTTCATTGTGCTCCGCTATGCCAATTTATTTCATCTATTTGAAAAGGCAGAAAGTTTCTGCTAAATACATAAAATATATTACGATTATTTAGTATTTTTTTATTAACTAAATTTAAAAATAAAATAAAAATTGCAGCCTAGAATAGACAATTTTTTTTAAATAAATGCTAATTTGTTTTCAGCAAGTATACAAAACCAAAGACATGGATATATAAGGACATAATTAAGTACAATGTCAAACAAAACTTGTAAATATATGTACAAAACAATGGAACATTTTAATTAATAACCTATAAATAATATAGTGAAAGAAAACCTATTTTAATTTTTTTTGTGTGTTTCCGCTTATACTTACTAACTTACTTTTTAAATATTCGTATTTGTTTAGCCAACTTTTGAATTAATCATTTTCTCCTCCTTGATGCCAAAATTTACTAATATTAATTCATTTAAATACTTAACTCTTATTTTATTATTTGTGATATTATTCTATATTTTTTATTATGAAATGATTATATCTGAAAGAGCCATAATTAGTATACATATATTATCTTTATGTTCGAATGTTTTTATACAGTTATACTACAAAGGTAAGGAGGTCAAGAAGAATAATGTACAACTGCCAGGTGGAAAGTTCCACTGTTATAACCTATAAAATATTAATCTACCTATAAAATTAAGTTTCCTATAGTTCAACTATTAATACATTCCTAGACTTTGACCATTCGAGCATTATTCGTTATATTGGTACCTATTGTATATACAAGCTTGGTTAGCCTTTATGGTTTGATTACACAGAAATCATTTGGATAATCTATATTAGATTTCCTAATGTTACAAATATTTTTACGTTCATGTCTGTGTAGTGTACTAGTTAATGGATTTGGTTTATTCCACTGTCTGCATTCCATAGAAATCGATTTGTTTCTTTCATTGATTTCATTATTTATTACTTTATTATAGGCATAGTATATTGTTGTAAATGTGACAGAATTTTCTACGAAACAATTGCTATGAAAAGGAAAAACATTTTACATACTAGTTTTATTGAGTTACTTGAAATATGTTTTCGATAGTTATTAATACACGCCATTACACTCGACACTATATAATTTTACGGAAATATTTAAATAATAATTGTACAACAAAACAAAAAACCTTAAATAGCCTACATTATATTACAATATGGGTATATTAGAAATAAACAATATTGAGTAAACAAAACATTTTAAAGTAATTTTAATATAAACAACCTTAAATATAGTTCGTAAATTATTTATTGTTATGTATAATTACGAATAAATATTCATATATTAAATAGTATTTAATTGTTATAAGCAAAATGTTGTTGACCAACTACATGAGTTACATTTTTTAAATAGAAAGAATTGGCTTAGAATAGTAAATTGGAAGTCATCGTTTATGTTTTTAATATTCAATATGTTGAACAATTCAATTATATTGGCAATAAGATGTATACTATATATACATATTTATATGATTTTGCTTTTATCTGCTTCATGTATATGTCATGATTTCAGTTTGTGTGATTATATCATCATGTAAACTTTCATATTGCATCTGCCCTCTATAAATGCACAAATGGCCAGCATAATAATCGTTATATAACTCTCACATGCAGTTTTTAATAGTGAAAGTACAAAGTTCTGTCGTTTGGATTTAGTTAATTATATGGATGTTGGATGTACTATTATACTTATGTTATAGTTGTATGTTATATTTTAAATGCATCAAAAAATTACAACTTATTTTTAAATAACATAATTATGTAAAATTAGACTTGAGTAAAAAAACATATCATAATCATTATTATAATATGTTTATAACACTGACTGATAAAAATAGAAAACGTAGAAGTATATTTATTTTTTATATAATTTTTTCATATCTTATCATAGATCAAAGATCTCATTATATGTTTCATGTAGACACAGAATTTAAAAACTATTCCCCAGCGTTTTTAAAAATTATTCTGAATTGGAGACCAAGTATTCAATATTTTTCTTTTGATGAAAAAATATATGTTATATAATTACAATCGTTGTAAACATTTCGTTTATAAACATTAATATGTGTCATTTCTTAGATGAAAATAAACAATAAAATATTAGTGATGATTCTGTTTTTGATTAGAAATATAGTTTATTGATTATAAATATCGGCATCTATTTATTTTAATAATTCGTTAAAGTATTTAACTCGCCAACATAAATAACTCAAAACTGTGTTACATATATTATCTAATCGAACATCCATAATTCACACTTCACTTATAATTCCAACTGACAAGTTCAAGTGTTTCTACATAGAAAACAAAATGATGGAGTGAATACCGGGTAAACAATGTATACGTTGCACATGTATATCAACCTATATCTATATTGCATAAATGTAAACTTATTGTTTTCTTGGCTGATCATATGCACCTGCTATGTATATAATTTCAACTGACTCATTTGGCCTACATGCTTTATATACACAGGTTATAGGCCTACATATACAAATATATTTACGTCACTATATGAGCTGCATGTCATACTCATACGTTTTTGTTATTGTATTAAATGTCAAAAATGCCGTTACTAACTAGTTGAAGTGTATAAATTATGGATGTCCGAATTGATAATGCAAACTTCAGTTGTTACTGATATACATACATGGCTGAACGAATTGCGTGATACATTACAACATTTTTTATTCGAATTATTTATGAAACAAATTAATCTACGATTGTAAATGATAACAGGTCTATTACTTATTTAAAAAATATCAGCAACAGTTCACAACATCCAACAACAGTGACACTTTTTCGTAAAATCGATTGTTTAATGGTACCCTACCTATATATTTAATAAAAAATACATACGAGACTGCTATCGAGAGCGCTGTGTAATATTTTATTATTATTTATTAAATAAAAATATTGAATTATTATCAACTCAATTATAACAATTAGTTATGAAGTGTTGTGAAAAAGTTAAACCGAATTGTATACTATACATTTAGATGATAGAAGCATTACATTTGATACAGTTTGGTTTTTTACTTGCCCACTATTTATATAGGCCTATACTAACACTAAATATACTAACACTAAACTTAGTTTCACAATATATCCCTTATAGCCTTTTTTACCGGAAATGTTAAACATTTTATTTATTCTATTGCAACCATTGTTTTGATTTTCCATATATTATTTTGATTATTATAAGTGCTTCCATGACCTTTACATTAGAAAAGAATAGTATATAGGCCTTTATTACATTTACTGTTTAACACGTTTGCGTTAGCATAGATTTTTTTATTTATTTATTTTTTAGCACTTATTTATTTAAATTTTGAGGTTTTACTAGATTAAAAGGAATACTATTATTTTTATGAATAGGGTTAGAATTAAAATTAAGTTAAATCATTAAACTAGTATATTTTGATAAAGGCTGATTCTATAATATCTATTTTACATCATTACATAAACAAAGGTAACAATAAAAGGTAATTTTCTAAAATTATATTTACTTCAATTAGTCATTATTAATTTTTATTGCGGAAAAACTTTAGATTATTAATATCATAGAGTAATTAAACAATTATTAAATATGGTTTAATAATATGATTTATTTATTTATAAATGTTTAATTACTGTATGATTTAAATTTTATAAGTTTTTAATATCTAGTCTTATTTCTTTTTTTGCATGTGTATAAATTATTTATAGATTATTTAATATATTGTTTATTATATTTACACGTTTGAATACGTTTACATACGTAGTATTTACGATAGGCTATATTATTTTTATATGCAGCATTATGTATGTATATATGTTATTCGTATAATCCTTTTTCCTATACGCATATATGCATTTTGTTACTATTTAATACTTTTTTTAGTTTTAAAACATTATCACCAGAAAGTTTAATTTTTATATTTTTAACTTTTTTAATCTGATAAGATTGAGTGCCCTTAATATAAGTGCCCTTTTTGATTAATTATTTACTGTACTTATTCATTTATGAAAAATTAATATAATAAAAATATAGTAACGATTTTTCTTATAAAACATATTTATTCATATTTATATTCATTTATATTTATTATTTTATTTATTTATTATTATACATTATATTCAAATTTATATTCATTTATATTTATTATTTTATTTATTTATTATTATACATTATATTCATATTTATATTCATATTTATTCATAAATTGCGCGCATGTAGGTCAATTTAGTGCAACAGATTTTATGCGGATTACTTATTTTTGAACTGAGCAAACTAACATGATCCCCATGTGTAAGAGGCGAACGTAGGTTGCCTGTGATGACAGTATATATAGACCTACGCGCTAACCAGTACACCCTACTTCAGCTCAGTGTACAATTATATTTTGTTATGTAATTTGACTATTTTATTGATAATAAAATCTATTTTATAACTTATTCTTATGTAACTATAGTTTTCGAAAAATAAACATACAAACATGTAACGGGTATTCGTACTACAGAAATATAACTATTTGTTTTTGCTTATATTATATGTATTTATACTAAAATATATAATCGTATATACGATATGGCGTGTTTCATCTGCAAAACGATCAACTGATTATCAATGAATAATTTTTTAAATATGAATAATATTTTAATGCAAAATCTTATATCAAAATTTTAATCTTCTATTCAAATTTAACTGCCTATATATGTGAAAGTTGAATGTACAAACTAACATTAGAAAACTTTGTTGTTTAGTTGAAAAATGCGTCATTTTACATAAAATATATATTTTATTCTTGCTGTACTATCTGAGATCTAAATTACTCATTTGCTCCTTTTTTAACTTATAATATTTAGCATTATTATTAGTATTTATTGTTGTAAAGTATTAGTATTATTATTTAAATATTAATAATACTTAAGCTTCAATCATATCAAAACGATATCCAACTTAATTATACAAGCGGAAATGCCATAATAATAATAATTATATTCCTATCTATTAACGATACAACAAGGCTACGATATAAGTTGAAAATTATAACATATGAAATTGAATGAGAATTTAATAATTCAATAATTTAACAAAACAATTTGTACAATCGCTATAAATCTATCAAGAATTCAGTTAATTAATGCTTGTCGAAAGTCACATGGAAATTGAAATCTACTCATAATAATTTTCTCTATAGAGGGTGTGTTCAGTTGACTTTACTTCTAAGTCAACTTTTATAGTTGTATGTATGTCTAACTTGACTTTCGGTCACATAATATATACAATTCAACTTTATTCTTTCGTTCAAAGTCTGAAAATTGTATTCATAATTAGTTGTTGCAATGTGTACATGCGCATGTAATATATATTTGTAAAGTATTTTATACGTATAGGTGGTGTAATTATTAATTATGACTCATTAAAAATGATATTCGTTTAGCTAAAAGCTTCATTTTTATATAAATCTTTTTTTATAAAATGTAAAAGAATAATTTTTTATTGTTTTTGAGATATGTACAAAAAAGGTTTTATATATAGGCTTGCCTACCTATGTCTGGCTCTATTACTTAGTTATAATAGTATAATGTTCTATTTTAATTTTTTAATGTATTTACAAAATATATTATATAGTACTTTAGGTTTAATATATCGTGATTAACTATTATAAAACAATGAATTCACTGCCTATACGAATGATCTCTCTATATATTACCTAATAGTCATAGACCTATAGTACAGTTATAAATTACTATATATTATATTAAGCCTAAATATAGATGTGAAACTTTACCATATTATGACTATGTTATTTTATTTCAGGATGCCATTGACAACGTGTTGGATAAGATTAACCAAAATGTCACATTAATCAATGAAAAGTAATGTCATAAAATAAGCTTTATTTCATTATGACTTATTTAATAACCCTATATGTTAACTAAGTATTTGTAACTTAAAAATTTTAATAAATATTTCAAATATAAATTTTATCCCACTAACCCTAAATGTCAACAGTATAATTTCAAAACTGGAATATTTACCATTTATCGTTTCATAAGTTGCAGCTACTTTGATTAGCTAAATTAACTTATTGCAGGTTAATAAATATAGTGCAAACCTAAATTGTGGTCCTATATAATATAACGTCAATCTAATTCGATCCGTAATCGTCTTGGCCCACTTTAACCAATCCATTACAAATGTGTGATTGAAATGTTTGCTCGGGGTTCACGTTTTCGGGTTATTCAAAACTATACAAGAGCTTTTATTTCATTGAGTTATGTCACTTTTATAATGTATACTACATATTACAGATATATAATTTAGACACAAAGGAACACAATTAATTTGATACAGATTATGTGTGTTTGTGTTATCCGCACCTTATTTTGCTTCATTGTATTATGTAGGCATTTAATAATTATTAATTTAATATTAATTAATAATACATTAAATATTAACTTGCATTAATTCTTTCTTATACTAAATTATTTTCCAGATTAGCCACCCTCCCGGTAGTTGGTCGACTATTCCGGCATTCATCTAGTGTTAAATCAGACCTTCGAGAGATTGGAGAAGAGACCCTAGTTGATCACATTAAAGAAGATTAATTTTCCACATTATTCGATTATACTCTATATTGTGAAAACCATGGAGAGTACCCACATTTAACTAATACATTTTTGCTTGAAGATCGTTTGCTAAAGACTATAATATTTTCATCAAAACAACAAAAAGATAGTTTTAGTGTATATTCAAAAGAAAGTGATCTGATCTGTTATTTCATTTATCAATTATTTTATACTCAATAAATCAAGATCTCAGTAAACGGATGTCTTTATTTATAATTGTTACACTTTTTGGTTTATTGATTTACTGCAACAAAACAACATTGATATTTTAATTTGCTTATTGCTATTATTCATATTTAAAAGATTAGCATTTATGTTATAAGGTCTTTTATTGTTTTTATTTTAAGTACCAATAAGTAACATTAATTAGAGATGAAATGTTGTGATAAAAATTACTGATAATATGTTAACTCTTTAAAGCGGGAATTCTATTTAAGTCACACAGAGTAACTTGATAGAAATATTTTTTTGTAATTTATTTATACATTTTATTTTTGCTACATATAATAACAGTTAAAAAGTTACAGCAAGAATTATATGCGCTAATAATTATAATACTACTAAATAAATATGACTGTCGAATCTAAATATAATTATTAATATATGATTAAAATGTCTAGTAAGTCCATCGTCCATAAATATAAGTCATGCCTTTTCATGATTGATATTTAGTGTATATTATGTGCACTTAAAATCTTTATTATAGCCTACGTTGATATTGAAGTTAACTAGTATACATTTTAAAACTATTATAATAACTATTCCGTATTGAAATTCAGGCCGATAGTTCAGTGAAGGTTCTAGCTATTATGTAATTGATGACATATGATAAAAATATAACTTTTAAAGCGCGACAAAAATTTATAAATATATATATAGTATGCCCACGCTATGTACTATTTCAAGTAGGCATTACTAAAGTAGCTTGTTTATCACAAGATGAGCCAATTAGTCAATATACAAGTTGTGAGCAAATACCATCCAACAGGTTTATAAATTTGAGTACCTGGCGTCAGATTTAATATCACATGAGCTAGCTAATACAAACCACTTAAAATAACTCGATTATTTAACAATATTAGTATATAATTATAAAGTATTTAACCTGTATTTATAGTAAAATAAATTAAATGAATATACAATATAATAATATAATAAAAAAGTTTTATTAAATACACAACACATCTGTGAGATTTTACTTGGGTGAGTGGTAATACCAGCTGGAAGTACAAAAAAAATTAAAATCAGTGAAAAAATTTAAGAAGAAGTCCAGAGGGAAGAAAAATAATTTAATATGTCATTAAAAAAACCAAATGATAGAATTTTTGTATCTTGATGTTCTGCAGAAGGGGACCCGGGAAAATGATTGGTGCGTTCCATAATATTTTTTCGATATGGAGGTAGGCAGGAGATCGTGGAGATGGTGTTGATACTGTGTCATCTGTCAGGTCAGATTTTGACATATAGTATATTCTCCTTAGTCCACGAGGTTGACTTTGGGTTCCACATCAATTATTTTCGCACTCCTTTCGACATTTTAAGTTGGCTCAAGTTTTTCAATCGGAGCGTGGAATTAACCGAAAGTTAGAATGGAGTGGATGTAACTATTGTAATAGGTCCAAAGGTTAGTTTTTTCACTGCAAATAGATTTTAAATTCTTGGTGTAAAACAGTATTTTATTCACCTTCCGAACTGATATTTCGACATGTTTATCCCCCAGAAGATTACTATAAATAGTGACTTCAAAAAGACTGGCGTCTTTAATTTGTTCTATCGTTGAACCAGAGACTTGAACAGGTGGTGTAATAATGTTGTTCTTTGTGTTCATGACCACTTTCCTCGGTTTTAGTCATGTTGATAATAAGGCTATTTTCACTTGTCCAGTTATTCAGATGAGTAAATTCCTTCTATTATACCTAATGTGTCTTTTTCGTTTCTGTGACACATGCAGAGCAAAAAGGGGCAATAATGCTGCCTTGGTGTACGCCGTTGATAACAGATGCCCAGTCTGAAACTCTTCCTTTCCTAATGCATTGGTAGCGTTCTTGGGAAAAGTCAAACATCCACGTGATTAATTCTTTCCTTGCACTATAAGCTAGATCAAAGCATTGAGAACTGTATCGAAGGTAATTTTATCAAATCTTTTATAGAGAAATCAACAAGGAGGGTTTTGACTTCTCTGTTTTCTTTATCAAGATAGTGATTGATTGTAACTATATAGCGCGGAAGTTGTCCCTGCTCCAGTTCTTGGAACAAAAACAAATTGATCTCTGCATGTTGGGAACCAGAGCTGGACACAGTATTTTCTGAGGAATTAGGTCCTCTAGGATATTCAAGGTGATGATGAGGAAGGAATTGGTCCTAAATCGGCTATTTTATGTTTATGGGCATTATTGTGGCGTATTTGAAACAAGATGTATTACTGGACGTGTTAATGCTGTCATTGAAATTGACTTTTTTGGCGTTATAGTACTTCGGCAATTTATCTGACAATCCTTGGAGGTATAGACTGTTTAGTCCTGGACTTTTGTTTTTCAGTTTTGATAGTTCTATAAGTTGATGATATAGAAAGCTTCTGAGTTCTTTATAATAAATATTGAACGAAGGCCACCGGAAACACTAAGTAGTAATATAATATTTTTTATTATCTGTTGTTTTATATTTGAGCTGAAAAATATTTTGTCCCTACCAAAATGAAGCCATGCTTTGGGGGCTAATATATTGTCTAACAATAAAAAAATATGCAGTTTTTTTCGTCTCAGAACGCAACTACCAAATTTAAAATATTTATTGTTCGCAGTATCGAAATAAGATAATTAAATTTACAATATTTAACAGGCACCCATTGACTAGGGCCATAATGCGACCTTGTACAAGACTTCAGCCATAAATATTCTACTACGATTTTATGGTTATATCTAAAAATATAATATAAACAACTATAGATAATAATAATATATAAGATAGTAATAATAATAAATTATTTCATGAAATATAATAATCATAATAAATACACTTTTAGAGATAATTAGAATGTAATTTGAAAGTTCACTGTAATTAACTTTTATGAAGCACAATCTGACAAAAAACATAGTAAGGAAAACCAAAAAATGAATATAAATATAACTATAATATAGTAATAATAAATGCAGTTTTACATCTTCACAAATGATAATAATATGTACAAAATATAACTTTAGAAATGAATGTATATATTATATATAAATATATATACATATAACCATACCGGGTGAACAGTAATGCTTGCAGGCAATTATAAAATTGATAAAAATAAATTATTAATATTATTAGTCGTTGAAAATATATAATGTAAATCTTAACAATAATATAGATATATATAATCTGGTTCAATACAGGGATAGCCATCAGTATAAGAATATAGCATAATCACATTATATAAATATTATTTAGTCTTTAAATATGTATGGCAAACTGTACAATAGTTAAATTTGCAGCAACTCATATATGCTGATAGTCTGCAGAATTATTCAAGAGTTAAGTCTGACAAACGATCGATGTCAATGGTGTCAGTATCCGCAGCTAATGATTCACAACTACTGTCAGTGTCTGACCAAATACTATGAGAATCAGATAATTGTTTCCTATTTAATTGATCACTGCAACAGGGACGACCTGGGGCATAACTACTCGGGGCAGATAAAGCAGTTGCAGCAACAACGTACTCACATGAAGCGAACTCCTCTTCCAGTATTGATTCTAATTTAATAATGTTTTTACCAGGAGTACTCAAAGAATGAGAACGTCGAATAGGCACAGTGGTAGGTAAAGAAAAGCGTCGATAATGCCTATTATGGCAGACAGTATCCGGAATAGGTATTTTTGTTTTTTTCCCCTTAATTTTGAATATCGTCCTCAATAGAGCACGCCAAGAGCGGTCTTTGTGAAGAACGTCATCCTTATCAACAGTCAAAAGACACTTGTGCTGTTTTAAACGTGCAGTGTTCAAATCACCAGAGAAACCATAGCTTGAACATCGTGTTCGAATTATTGGGGGAACAAAATGACCCATTTTTGGTGGTGATTGGATTGGGCTGTGATGTATCGTTTTAGGCGGTGTCAAATGACGCGTCTTTTGTGATGATTGTATTAAACCTCGTCTTTTTGGTATCGTTTGAGGCTGTGTCGCAGATCTATTTCGCGTTGGCAGCTGAATACAATGCGGATTCGAATTAACAGAAACAAATGGCATATATCCTTTGACAGCAGTAGGTATCATCTGAAAATGTAATATAAAAATCAAGTTAATGAAAGAATACCCCTATAATCATTATTTGTGCAATATTATGATAAATCAATTAAATAAATTATCAAACAAGTTACCATTAAAAAAATGAAAGGACACACGACGACAAATTTAATGAAACAAACTATGAACCACGTTTTGTAGTAGCACAAATTTATAGCATTTTCCTCGCTAAACCACTTAGAAACAGTCACGTGATGTAAAAACCATTAAACTAATCGACCAATGATAAATAGCATAATCTTCAAATATTTATTATAATTAATAATTATATAAATTTTTCCTATACATTTTAACAGTGAATTATATTGGTATAAAATATATGGCTTTTATTAATCGATTCACACTATATTTGAATTAAGTTTTAAAATTAATAGATATAACAACATAAGACCCATATATACACTTTTGATTTATATAATAAATTATTCAATAATAATTTACTACTAATAAAGTGGTAGTTAGTAACGATATATGATGTATGTTTATTTTTAAACTTTTTATATATATTTTATTTTTACTATAAAATTAAATATCATATGTAATAAATAAATGTGCTTCATAAAACTATTCATTCACATAGAAAGTTTAGGATCCCAGCTTAGTTTTGATGAAAGTTCAGCCTGAGAGGGTGAAACATATGCGGGTCAGACTCGCATTATAAATTCTTCTTTAATAAGTTTATGCTCTGAGAAATACGTCCTATATACATCAGTGTCTTAACACTTAAATTTAATAAACACAATTTTTACTTAATAATAGACACAGGCCTATATTTGATGAGTTTATTTTTAATCTTGAGTCTCTTGATCAAGGAATTTATTGCGATATGTAGCTTATTTTCTTTCGATCGTTCTTCTCAATTCCAACAAACAAAAGTTTGACGTATATAATATCGATATCTGAAGATATTAAATAATTTATATATTTAACAATTATTTGGATCTCAAACATTCGGTCACTTGCACACAGTACATTGCTCACCTCGGACAGATACTCCATCTACAAGTAACTAAGCAATTTGATCTTCCTAATTATTTTAATGATATGTTTTTTAAATTTTATAAAGAGATCAAAATAAATATGTTCAAAAAACACAATACGCGACTGTAATTAAATACTGATCTAATGATATAGCGACAATTACCTATTTAGTCAATTACAACGTGCGTTTAGTTAATTATTAATATTTAACAAAAATACCAATTAACAGAAATGTGTATACTACAATTGATATGTAAAATGTTATATATATGTATAAAAGTATGACATGATTATTCTCCATTATGTGAAATACTCCACAAATAACGTTGTATGTTATGCGCTTTTTCTCTTAAGAATAAGCGATTACTATATCAAATTTTTATTTTTGGAAAACTTGTAGTACGTAAATAATGTTTATGTACTAAATGATATCTGTCATGTTCAAAAAGAATAGATTATAAAAATAATTGTTATAGTAAAATTATATCACCATTTAATCAGTTGCAATGGGATTTTGTTATATGTTTGAATATTACCAAGTCTGATCGTTAATAATAACGAAGAACCTATCTAACAATAATAATTAAAACAACTATATGGAAATAACTAGGTATTATATGGGTGCGCATCAAGCTATAAAGTGTTCTCATCAATAAAACAAAAAAATGATGTTTTTAAAACTATTGTAAAAGCTTCAACACATGTTATCATTAGCCCTTTCGTAAATCAATTAATTTCACAGTACAGAACCTGAATCACCGTATAATTTCACCATGGCTGCCGAATATTGTATATATATTGTGGAGATATTCAGGACCACATTATTCCCGATATAATATTGTTTTCAACATAAGCGTTTTTTTAATACTCAAGTTTTATTTAAAACGCATTACATGTATTAAGATGATCAGCTTTGTGATTCTATATAACATACTTGATGAAGTATATATTTAAAATAGCTCACTATGATAGGTTTAACTTTATTTTAAAATAATGAATAGTGGCATTATTGGTAAAGAATATTTTTAATATCAACAAATTATGCAGTGATTTCATATAAAAATATATCATACATTATAGTACTTGCATGCCTTTAATTTATATTAGTAAGAATGTGATGTACAATAAATAAAATGTAGCATCCTCCCAATAAAAATCCTGTATCCTATCCGAGTTAGTAGGCTAATGATACTTATTCTATGTATTTCTTGGGGCAATTGGGTATGGTCTCAGAAAATTTGATTGCTGATTTGTTTCTAGGATTTTATCTCGCTCGACGACTACAATTTTTGAAGGTTATGCTTTATTACTTTATATGTTCGAGGACATTTTAAAACATTGAAATGTTTATTGTGGAATTTAATATCCGTTATGTTATTCATTGACTGTTAACTTCTAACTCCATTATACATAATTATTTTGTTCAATCTTCAAGCTGTTGTCTAATGACCGAGAAAATGTTCAATTATATTATGAAGAAAGAAACATTGCCAGACATTTTATGTTTTAATTGTAACCTCATTCTAAATGTATTACGAGAAAATTTAATACTAAATTTTTAAATTTGGCAAACCCAGATTCGGAAAAAGTCGATATTTTCAACATAACAGAGCACAAACAAAACATACAACACCATTGATATATTTAAATAGAAATAATTTAAGAAGGTTCGGTTATATACCGATACATAAAATAAAATATTTTTAAAAAGTGATTAGTACATCTTTCTTTAAAAATATTATCGACATTAAAAATAATAATACAATATAGTCAAATCTTCACGGTAAAAAGTGTGTTCAAAAACAGTATAAATCAGTTACGGTATGGTATATTGTAATAACTCTAAAAAACAGTAATGCCTATAAGAATAAAATAGTGATAACGCAGTAGATTACAAAAATGCACGCTGATTCCCGGCGGTCGACATGTGACATTATCGCGCGCTCTCATAACCCGGGAAGTAGTGCGTCAATACCGTCTGCAGCGCCGTATTCACCTCCCCAGACAGGGCGGCCCCCTTCAGTGCGGCCAACCCGGACAGATCCGCCCGGCAGCAGGGACAGGTGAGGATCTCAGCCCGGAAGGACCGGGTGAGACAGGCGAGGCAGATGTTGTGCGCGCAGGGGGTGGTCACGGGACGCAGCACCACCTCCTGGCAGCAGAGGCAGGCGAAGAGACGCTCCACCGCGGTGAGAAAGGTGCTTCGGGTGAGGCCGGCGTCCTGCTGGAGGGCCTGAGTCCAGAGGGACTGGTTGGCGGTGTCGGCGTCGATGAGAGCTCGCTCGGAGCTGGGCGGTTGCCAGTGGCGGGCTTTCTTGCTGGGTGGGGGAGCACTGCCTGACTGAAGAGGGAGGGGGGGAGGGGCAATGGCTGAATACAGGAGCGCCATTCCGCATATTAATAATAATATAACATTTTGTAACATAGAATATAACATATGTCAGATTAAATCTAGACAGCGTTATGGATACACAAATATGAATATGATAAAATTATTCCTAGTTCTCATAACAGGGTTTTTGCCCCTTTCTCTGTTGATAATTATATGACATGAAAAAATAAAGGTTTTTTCTAAGAGAAGTATAAATATAATATACAGTAATATTATTATCATAATATATAATATTAAAAACGATAGCTAAATTAGCGAGGTAAATTATTACAAAATAATAAAAACGAAACCTCGGAATGGAAAACATTGAACATTTGATTTGTGAAAGATTGACACCATGTAGAAGGTACTCATATGATTTTGTTCAAACGAGGTATTGGTTCATAATAGCTAACTATAGCACTTTTAATAGTATTAATTAATAAAATATTATATTATGTCATAAGAATCAACATTTAATTGAACTAATCTTTCAATTTTTAAGAAGTTTCTAAATGGTTACAATAAATATAATATTAAGAAATTATTATCGTTCTTATTCTTCATTATATATTTTTGAAAAGAATGGCAATAACAGATATTTAAAAAAAATCGAGGACTCGTCAATAACTTTAGGTGATAACCTAAGCCTCACCAGGTCCAGCTCGCCCTCCTCAGCCTTCCTCTTGCCACTCCCCTCCTTCTTCTTTCCGGTGGCCTTCTTCCCCCCCTGAGCAGCGGGGGCCACGTTCTCCTGAAAGCCCTCCGGCACCTCCATCTCGAGGCCCAGCTCCTGTATCCGGGCGCTCCCTTCCTCAGTCCAGGGCGCGGGGGTAGGGTCGTCCCGCCGGAGCAGATAGCGCCACACCAGGAAGCCCGACTTGCCCTTCTTGGGCCAGTACTTCACCACCTGGCGGGGTTAGTGGAGTGGACTGCAGTCAGACTGGTGGAATAGAAGGTTCGACCAGTCGCTTCGCCCCAAACACAATAAGATATCCGAGGATATTCCTTAACCCTTTGTCCGTGGACATATATTGTAGGGTTTTCTCCGTGGAGAGTGGTTGTATTTTACCCTCCCTCCCTGGAAAAACAATCTTCCTATCATCCGATTAAGTTGAAATTTAGTATACAGATATCTTTTAAAGACTTATCGATCTATTTTTATTTTCAAAAAAATTAATCAAATAGTATAATTTGTATGACCTGATTACATCATAAACTCCAGCTCCTAATAACATCGGCAAGTAAGAAAACACAGGGTCGGTATAAAATAGTTCAATAATAACACAATTTCTCTTGTATGTTAAAATATTCGAAATTTTTAATTAGATCAAAAACATAGACAAAATTGGTAAACCCCCCCCCCCCACATCCTCCACAGACTGTTTTTAGACTGGCAAAGACATCTAATTTATTTATTTATTTATGAGAATAACTCATCACTAAAAAGTTTGAAATATTTTCAAACATGAAAACAATACTTGGATACTGAAACAGAAGAAATGTGTGTATTACTGACTGACCTGTATATATATATATATATTATTAAGAAAATATATATGTAAATCGATCATTTTTGGTTGTTTTTCGAGGTTTAAATTTTCCGATATTTTTGTTATCATAGAAAATAAATCAATTCGATAATTATAGCGCACTTCGTGATCTTAGCACATCATGTTTTGATTTCACCGACTATAAATTTAATTAATTTATCAACTATTATAAAACGAGAATATAAAAAAATAAGTTATGAAAAGATGTGATCTCTATAGACATTTTCAATTAATACTGTACAATTCTAATATAAAAGAGTTGACATACCAAAATCCCGTCCATACATTCAAACAATTCAAAGATTTACAAACATTTTGGTTAGATTTATATGATTTAAAACATATTAAATACACATCAAAGCCTGGAATTTCACATATTTTCATCATGATCTCCCATAGTACGAATCCCACAGAAGACTCCGACAAAACCAGACCAACTCAGGACACTCACCTTGTAAATACCATCATATCGATTGCCCCTCTCGGGGGCATACTTGGAGTGCTTGGCCGCCTTATAGTTCCTGAGCACTCGTACCGGCTTCCCATTGGCCCATTGGTCCTTGGCATCGCCCCCCTTCTCCTCCAACTTGGCGGCACAGTTCCTCGCCAACGCCCGGTTTGTCCTGGTCAACTCCTGATCATGGTCAATCCCAATTTGAAGTCATAACGGAATAAAAGTTGATAATAATCGAATTATGAACTTGTAAAAACCACTTTTTGCAATTGAATTAGCTGATTCATACTCTAAACCTTCATTGACTATAGTAAACAATACTTTGTAAATTGGATAGTGTATGGACTAGTTAACTTGGGAATTTGTTGAAACGAGCACAATAAAAAAATTATTTTAAAATACCTTATTTACAAATGAATTAATATATTTAACGAAAGCGCTTTAAACTTATAACAATTTTCAAATAAATTCAGTTCCTTATAACAAAATATGCGTTTAAGCAAAAATTGTTTTAAAAAACGGTAGGCCTAAATACGTCTACGATAATATAACGGCGTATTGAATAAAAAAAAATTGGTAACTAATAATAAGCTATAAAATATTATTATAATAAAATATTATTATAATATGTATATTACAAAATAGCTTTTATAAAACGTGACTGAAAAAAAATTAAAATGTGATTATTAATAATTATGTATTATCTTAATTGCTAAGATAAAATGCTAAATAATTTAAAGTAATTGATATAGATCAATCAAAGTGTCAAGAAAACCAAGCATACTGGGATTATTACCAATAATATAGGTAATAAATTATTCATAATAATAATATGATGCTTGTATTTGCACTATATTAATTAATTATGCATGATTGTCGTGAATAAATTTACCAAGTAAAAAAACAAAAAATTATCATATTATAGCGATAATTAATGCATAGGTTTAAATTCCTTCCATACATCTGTTTCTCTCCTTTTTATCGCATACAAAATAAATATATCACAGACCTTGGAGCTGATATCACGGGATTTGGAGAGACAGACAGATTATAATCAGTCATTATGAACAGAAGATAATGGAAAAGCCAGAAGGAGGGTTATTAGAAAATAATATTAGAAGAACAGGGAACAGGGAGAAAAACATAAAACTGAAGTGGGTACCAGGACATCAAGGCAACGAGCTTGCAGGGGAGAATATTATAGTAGAGTAGAATACGAATGGGGAACAGTCAAAAACCTATCTGAAAAGATTAATAACACATAGAAGAACAAAACAAAGTCTACAGGCACGTTGAGCTGAGTAAATGGCTCCGATCTGCATCATTAAGAAAGATGGGCTGAATAAAGCACATAAATGGTGAAACTGGCCAGGATAAAGAGCAACCACAGAAGCAAGCTTAAGAAGCACCAGCAAAGACCAGGGATGGTGGAGGACGCGATTTACTGAGGATGCGGGGTGGAGGAAGAAACGATGCAACACATTATGGAATGCCCAGCGTATGAAATGAGAATAATAAATAATTTCAACAATACAAACAATTGGCGAGAATAATGGAGAAAGGCGCCCAAACAGTGTCAAGTTCCTCCGGGACATTAAAATATGGTGACCGAAAAAACCTCACAAAACGCATACAACAGCAGCAGGTAAGAAACCGACCTGATCACAGCTCTGTCCAGCGGTCCTCTTGTTCCCGGTGAGATCTCGTCCGCCCGCCCCGGTGTAGAAGAACTCTTCCCCGTTGTCCAGGTCGTCCTCGTAGCCACCCGAGAGCACAATGGAGTAGGCGCCCTGCAGAGTTCGCACGGATTTATAGTAATATTTGGCACGTGTTATCAAAAATAATCAATGATGTGAAAAAAAGAGATAAGTTATCATTAATCAACCAAGAGGGACCGTTATCTTTTTAGTAGTTTTAATAACTAATGAAAAAACACACTCTAATAAGAATAACAGTATATTACGCCACGAGTAATCATTGAGTAATTTTTATCAAGAATTATTAAGAAAATATGATGGTGAGAATTACGAATGAGTACATGAAGTTTTCGCAAGGAATAATAATACATACATTTTTTCAGTTGACATTAAAGGAATTTCATAATTTGTATTGGCTTCAAAACTGAAAATATTTCTTTGTATCGCTCTTCAGCGAACAATTAACACGCCATTTCCAAGTGCTTAATCAGCATCACAAACAAATACAATAAGGTGATGCAGTTTACACTATCTTTATTCACTAATAAACTGCGATTTAGAAAACCTTGCTCTTTCTGTTCTGCAATATTGTTTTCGTATTTTTCTTATCGTCTATACAGCATTGGTGTAGACTGTCATATTTATTTAATTATAACTTCATTCTTCAGTCCACCAACACTAATATTATAATCAGGGATGACATTTCAGGAAATCATGGATTTGTGGAATAAATTGATATAGCAAATTTCTCTATAGAAAGTAGAGTAAACCTTTTTAAAAATTTTAGCGCAAAAAAGAGAAATAGAAGCAATATCGATATGATCGCCATCAGAACAGCTCACCTGGTTATCGCGACCGTGGATGCCAGAGACGGGGGGTCGATGTACGCCCGCTTCACTGGCCTGCACCCGGAAGAGCCAGGACTGGCCCACCTCAACTCCCGGGATGGGACCGAAGTGGTCTGCGGAGACCAGATTGCAAACCTTGTTGCGGCCAGCGCAGGCGAACCCGCGGCCCCAGTCCCGCTTGCTCGTGCTGGAGGTGGAGGGCATCGAGGACCGCTTCTTGCTCTCCTGGAGGGAGAGGACCACCATATTGAATTGTTATTATTTGGATGTATTCTCATTTTACCAGTCAGAAGAGAATACCAAATAGAGTCGATACTCAGAGACCAATAGATACGACTATAAATATTTAGTTGATTGTTGCATAATACATTATTCTTGAGCAATTATAATATTTAATTAAATTAGTAACGACAAATAACATATATTATTACTATATTTTTTCATATGTTGTCATTTTTGTAAGATTAAAAAATAAAATTGTGGGACGGGTAAAATGGTAGTTCATGGTTCTCAGCAGCTGAGCAGTATTGATTTCCCTGACTTTTTCACAAGAATCCCTGACTTGATTTCACATTAAAAAATAACTGATTGAAACGTAAAATTAAACAACATAATATGCGGTACGAATTTAATTTAATATGAGAGATGTAAAATATGCAGTAGGTACGAATTTAATGAGACATAAAACATATACAATATGATTTAAAGCAACAGCATAAATAAAATAACAGTGCAGTGGTTAAGAGTTAATATACATTTATTAATTTTTTTTACAAAAAGTGACTTTTTACCTGACTTTTTACAGAAAGTCTGTTTTTGGTTACATATTTTCAGAAGAAAAAACAATATTAACGTATACAAGGCATTATATAATAAGTATTATTTACCTACTTAAATTAAATGTGCTTTAAGTTTAATTAACCGCTACAGTATTAATAAAGCTAAATAAAATTAACACTTAGCTGAAAAGTAGAAAGTTTCAAATATAAACTTATAGTAATATTTATGTATTCTTTTATTGCATTTTATTAATACATATGCCAAACCTGTCTGAAACCATAAACACAATTTAATTTGTACGTTACTCATCTGTATAGTCTAGCAAAACATTACCCAACTTTTAGTTTAAAAACTTAATAAACAATGAAACGTTTCAAAAGTATTTTTAAGTATATTAATAATGATAGGATTTCTATATTTATTTTATATTATTATAATAGTGCCTCATATTGGGAAGTAGTATTAATAATACACTACAAGGAGAAAAATTTACAAAATTAATAAATTGATTTACGAGGACAACACCTTTAACAACAAAGACTGGTGGTGGGCAGATAGTAAACTATAGAAGTTCCAATAAGCAATGATATAATTGTTCGAAATTCATAGGGAATATAAACATGGTAGTTTAGAACCCATGGAAAAATAATTCACTTAATTTATATATAACATACTAATTTGTGCATTGTACTACTCTGTAATAGTGACTATTTTTTAAAGAATATAAAATCTTATTTTTTGTGAAATTATCGTATAGTCCAACTTAAAAAAAATTAACTATAGGAAATATATTAAACTTTCGAGTTTAATTAAAAAACTTTAAAAAAAATTAGTTTTATTAAAAAACTATTTTAAAAAAATGTACATAAAAACTTAACACGGTAGCTTGTTGACATAAATTTGTCCTATGAACATACTGTTAATATGCACATAATATATTATATATACAGACCAATATGTGCACAAAATTTAAACAAATTCCGATTTTTATGAAATGTTGATCTAAATCACGTAATTTCATAATCTGGATAACATTGTAATATCTAGAAAAAAAGTTTAGTATCCCTTTAAAAGCAACCAGATTATTTTTATTATTCATAGTATGTGAAACTCATACAATTTACACAAAACAGTTATGCGACTTTTTCCAGATAAATAAAATATTTCAAATTTCATTCTATCTTACAATGGGAAAGGTTAGAGTAATATTTAAAATACTTCAACAAGCACGTACATATCAAAAGTTACTCATTTAGAATGTGGCTGAAAAAATTACTAAATGTGAAAGAGATTATTTCAACGGCAAACAATTAATAGATTGTTCAAATGATTATAACGCAACATATAAATTGTATTATTATATTAATTAAGTTGCACTGTGTCATAACAATACAAATAATAAACATATGTTTATGACAGAATAAATGTATTTTACCTCTAGAGATCTATATTAAATTGGTTAGATACGTTTTAGAGATTTACAACTAAGCTGCGTGTTTTACTAATTAAAAATGCTTGAAGAGTATATTCTTAAAAAAACAAAATATAAGGTAATAAATGTATTTTACCTTTAGGTTAACATAGGTTCGAAGATTTAATAGTACGCTGCGTGTTTTACACATAAGAAAATTAGTGCTAACTATAAACTGATATAGAATAGCAGCTATAAATCTTTAAACCTATCCACAATCCGTTACATTATATTATAATTTAATTATATTGCCTCTAGTATAGATAAATACATTTATTATCTTAACACATTAAATCTCAAACAAATACAATATTGCACACAATTTTTATACTTTACACAGTTGTGACAAAAAACAATTATTACTCGCAATACAATTTCCAATTTGTAAACAATGATACATGTTTAGTCTTTGGATACTATAACAAATTATTGTGGTTGTCAGACTGAGAAGAATAATAAAAAAATAAGTAAATGATAATAATAACTAATAGACTTAGTGATTACAATATATAGTAACCACAGTACTAAATGAACGCATTGAAACTGCATGCATTACAAATACTCAACGTACTAGCCACTTATCACGCGCGAAGAGCACTGTATTCAACATCGACTCGTAGAATAGGCAGTAACCCATCCATTCGCTAATAATGATGTCAACTTTGTCAATTCCTTCAGGAAGACTCACTTCTTCCACCTTCCCCTTGATGAGGATAATTTCTGTAATATATTTAATATACACAGTGCGGTTTATAAAAAAATCATCAAACCAAGGATTACATTAAAAAAATTAGGTTAAACACTTACTATCTTCTAAACCGTTGGCTCTAACGATTTCCTGAGCATGATCGATTATATTTGAACATTCAATCTGAAATAAGTACGAACAAAATCATGCGTAAACGCTACATACTACTACTCAGTAGCATAAAAAAGTATATTGTGAACATACGCCGATAACTTTTGCTGCTCCAGCTTTTGCAGCAAACATTGAGAGAATACCGGTTCCGCAGCCAACGTCGAGAACAATTTTGTTTTTAATTAGGTGTCTGTTGTAATACATTGCATTCCGATAAGTTAGAGTGCGCACTTCATCCTTGAGCATCTCCTGATTTATGAATATATCAAAATAATAATTATTATGAATATTAACCATTTGTACAAACAGTACTAAAAATGAATAACCACGTTTTTTCACTAATGAAAAATTCGAATATACTAGGAACCAACATTTATAAAGATACTCATATATGCAGCTAATAACCCAAATTTACACACCATCATAATTTTATGAAGTATGTTACTTGTGTGTAGGAATAGGAAAGGTGACAATGAAAAGGATCAAATATGTTTTTACAAACATTTGAAAATTTGAGTATATTAAAGTATGATAAAAACATAATTAGGTATTGATACTAATTTCTATTACAATGCGTACACACTGTCTGATGAAACCGAACAGTATTTATTAAATATAAAGATTAAAATATTACCTCGTGAATTCCAAAATGTGCATATGAATCAAAGTAATAATCCTTCGATGTCATTTCTGAAGAATTAAGACCACACTCTCCATTATTCCCCTGTTCATCGCAATCCATTTCTGAAATGGGCAATATGCAATATGAAATAATCCGCAGTAAACAGTTGACACGTTATCATATGAAGCAGAGAAAACAGGAAACTTGCATTGGAAAGAATGATAAAAAACAAAGGAGAAGGAGCTGTAATTTATCTGTGTCAATGAAACTATTTTAGTGTACATTTATTGTTGGTGTTGTGTATTAATTAGATGGGCACTTCTATGTGTGTAACTGTTGACATTGTGTACATTCATTAGATATCCAGTTGCATGTTCACTATGTTTCTTCTTTGTTTTAGTAAATTTTTGATACAGAAAAAGACTGCATATTTTCGTTGATCTTTGGATTTATTGTTTATAACACATCACTAAAACTCAGAGAAAAGTTTCTGGAAAAAGCGTGGGAACCATGCGATAATGATAAAAATCTGATTTACATTTTATTTATAGGTAAAAGATTTTTATACTCCAATTTGTTTTATAGTATACACCACACTGATTTTTTCAGGATGGACAGAAAACAATTTCAAAATAAAACTAATCAATACATTTGTAATGGTGTGGAGTGTACAGGTGTCAAATCTGCAGTTGAATTAAAAGTAGAATCATATATGCTACATCATTCCAATACTGTACATAATTTTCAAATTATATCTGTGGAATAAAATAAATACAGAATAGAAATTAAAAGTAAATACTGTATATCAGTTTAATGTGAAATTTTAATTATTAGTTGTATCATTTGTTGAATTAACACTTGAATTTTTATTTAAATCTGTGGTAAAGGTTGTAAACATATATATTGTTAGTTGTAATATTAGTTTTTATTGAATTAAAATAATATTTTATCAACCTGCAGTTGAATTAAAAGTTAAATTTTCATTAGAATATGTGATTAAATTATTAGTTTTTTTAATTTCCAGTAAGAACTTAAATCTGTGGCAAAGATTGTATATCCTTTGAGATTTTTTAGAAGTTTGATTTTATTAAAAAGTATGATTTACTTCATGAAAATATAATTTTATATTTTTTAAATAAGTGTAATATTGAATGTATTAAACCTTTGCAGTCAATTTTAGAGGGAAAAATTCATTAAGTAAACCAAATATCTTAAGTTGGATAAATGATTTTGAAAAATATTGAAAATAATTTTTCCAATTTTAGAGGGATTAATTCAATATTTTCTTTCAAGTGGTTTTCAAAATTTACTCAACTGGTGGGTGAGGACATTTCGTCAGTTAATGTGTAGTGAAAACACTTGTTTGCAATTCAATAACTAACAGAGTTGTGAAACAGCTGCATATTTCTTCCTTCACTAGTTATATATTAATTGGTGTGCCGTGTTGCTGTCTATCTGTTAGCCAGTTAGAGGAGAGGTGAGTCATTGCTGCACCATTCATAATGTTAGCCTCTATTGTTTGCGTTCTAACTTAACTACTACTGCATGTACCTACTGTCTTTCACTCATCTTCAACCACTGAATGGGGTATTGTGTTTTTTAAATTGCATTGTTATCAAATATTACAATAAATTCATTTTGATACTTTAGCTACTGACAACATTTAATGTGGAAGTTTATAAAGGGAATAGAGCCTCCATCTAAAAAGATAAAATTCGATAAAACTACATTTTTTAAAATGAAAAATTAAAAAGAACAAGAAATTTCTGCAATAAATGGACAGAGAAGAAGAATTGGCTGAAACATGACACCTCACTATTTGAAAAAATATTTTCTTATTTGGCCAAAGAACCCCCCCAAGTACCTCAAGGCCATTGCCACATAGATCAAGACACAATTGGAGAAAGTGACCAAATTATTTTGCACAGCAAATGCACTTGCAAAGAAGGGACACTCATTATCTGATTTTGTTTAAATGAGTAAGTAAGTACAATATTATGAAGATCTGTTAGAAAATGTTAGTGAAATATATTGCAAAGTCAATATACTATTATATTTTACACAGTAAAAAATTAATTATAGTGCTACAAATATGCTGTCTGAAGAACAAAAGCCTGTGTTGTTGGATTTAATCGAGGAAAGAAAGATGATAATTGGAAATAAATTAGAATTTAATAAAAAGGAAAAATGAGCATTGGACCAAGATCAAATTGTTTTAAATACAACATTTCATTTCCTATATTTAATAAAACTACAGCTCAACTTCGAAAAATGTATAAATGTTGGAAAATCGCCTCCAATAAAAAAATTATGAATAATCATGAAGTGTGTTTTTTGTGAAGTGTAATTATTGTCATATCGTCAGCGTTTTGGCAAACGGATGAATACATATTTTTTCAATTATAAGAATATTGAGGTAATAAACCTTTATTCTGCCATTGAAATCAGTTAACTTTTTTATTACATTACA